>JAODAL010004926.1:0-149929 GCA_025379985.1 Phyllomedusa bahiana | reverse complement strand
ACTCCCCCCCGATTTCCCCCCAAGGACCTTCCCCTTGCTTCCCCTTATCAGCTCCTCACACAACTCCCAAAAAACTTCTCCTCCCCCAACACATAGACTCCCCCCCACTCTCACCAGCTTCAAAGAAACCCTGAAAACCCACTCTTCAGGTTTTGCCAAAAAAACCTCACAAAATTGTCACTATTCCCCCACGACATGTCCCCCCCTCACCCCTGTTTTCTTTCCCCCTTCTTGAGATTGTAAGCCCCGCGGGAAAGGGGTCCTCCCCCCCTCTGCGTGCAATTGTCTTTATCCCTTATCACTGATCTTTTTGACTTATGTAATGTAGTAACCCCCTGAATTACAGCCCCCTGGAATCATGGCGCTTTAAAATAATAATAATAATAATAATAATAATTAATATCTATTTAATATTCTATCTATCTTCAAATTATCTATCTAATATATAATATATTCTCTATTCCTTCTATCTATCTATCTATTATTCATTTATTTTTATGAATCATCTCCTATCTATCTTTCTAAATCTATCCCTCTATCCCTATCTTTCTATGTATCGTCATCTATTATCATGTACTCAACTTCCTATCTCCCCACACTATTATCTATCTATTATCTATTACTGTACCAATAGTAATAGATAGAAGATAATAGAATAAAAGATAGAGAAGTTAAGGTACTTTGATGATAAAATTATGAAAATTAGACACAGACAACAGAAAATAGTAGTTTAGATAGTGTAGAAAAATAGAAAATAGATATTGAATAGATAGTAGGAATAATTTAAAAAGTGTAATAGGAGAAGATAGATAGATAGATAGTAGAAGATAGATAGACTGATAGAAGATAGATAAAAGATATGAAAGTAGATGATAGTAGATTTTGAATGATAGATATTGGGATAGATAGATGATAGATATAGATAGATAGATAGATTAGATAGATAGTTTGAGACAAAAAAAGGTGCACAATGTAAGTCGTTGGTTATTTTAAGTTTTTAAAAACAAGTCACCAGGATGTCCCTTTGAAAGTTGTGCATTTTAAGAGGCACAAATCTCGTATGGGTTTAATATAGTGGAACTTAGTTATAGGTCCACACACTTGTTAGTGTTACTAGATAGATAGATATGAGATAGATAGATAGATATAAGATAGATAGATAGATAGACAGACATACATATGGTTGTATTGGTTTGTATGCAGAATGCTGCCACTATGCTAAGACACTTATATATGTGGGCCAGTACATGTCCATGTATATAATAGGTCAGTCCCAATTTTAATTTACACCTTCTAGGAGAGAATAACCCTCTAATATGACATCATATAACACCAAACAGCAGCTCACAGACTGTATAAAGCCACAGTCTAGAGCCACAGGGACAATGCACGACCCCCTGGACATGGTCTTAAAGTGACAGGACCCCTTATCTTTATCTGGGAAATAGAAAATTTCCAAAGGCACGACCCTTCTGCTTCGCCCTTTCCCCAAAAAACTCCCATTTCCCCTGCCCCTAAAAATTCATAGTTTCTGCAAGAATAAGATCAATAATCTTGACAAACCAAATAAATGCATTAAAATATCTAAAAGTTGGAAGCCTCAGAGAGGCCTGTGGAGGCCGGCGGCTGTGGAGAGTCGGAGCGTTGCACAGCCTGGCCCTTGTCTCCCCCTCTCGTACCCGTCTTTCTCGCCGCCTTCGTCTATTGTGCGTTTTTATGGCGTCTCTTTTCTCTTATGTTTTTTCAAATTAAAGTCTGTTCTTTATGTTATTTTAATAAAGATTCCTTTCATCTCTCGAGCTAATTAATCACCGGATAATTCATGTTGGATGAGACAACAGCGAGCGCTCCCATGTTCTGGGTTTGATGGACAAGTAAAGGTTAAGCCTGTGAGGTTCAGGTGCGGCGCTGACGGCATTGTACTCCGAGATGAAAACAGAAAGAAAAATCCGGAACATTTCTTGCATATTTGTTCTATAAAGAACAGCAGGAGCTCCTTACACCGAAAGCTGCCTGGAAGTCATGAGAAGAAAAACTGAATCATGACTAGTGTCAGGCTGGGGCCTAAAAGTAGCGTTGGCTCTTGGAGTCACCAGCGAAGTTCAAACTTGGGGCCCACTTGTGGAGTCTTCGGGTTCATGAGTGAAGTCTTGGGGCACACCAGTAGAATTAGTCTCCAAAAAAATGGGATCCGCAAAGTAGTTGACTCCGGGGGGCCCAAAGTGGAGTTTTTTGGGCCACTGATGGGCAGATTCTGATGATGATCTCCCCCGGGGTGTTCCAACTGGAATTCCCTCCACCACCCATCGCCAAAAAAGGAATAAAAACAATAAAAAGAATGCAAAAAACGAGGCTGGGGGGAGGAAGCATAAAGAAAATGTGAAGAGGAAGACTCGCCGGGGAAATTAAAATTTCTGGGGGGATTGGTACCTCAACCTGTCTTCTGTTTTAATTTACCAAATCACATGAGAAAGTATTATCCTTTAAAAAAATTTTTGTCTTTTGGTCCCAAATTTTTAAATTTTTTTACTATTTAAAGGCTTAATAAGTTTGTTCGGGCATTAACCCGGACGCCCTTTTTTCAAGTTAAAAAGAACCTTGAATGTAATGTACCATCTAGGCGATAAGCACTAAATGAGTTTAAAGGGTTTGACCTTTGTGAGCAAATGGCAATTATTACCTTGAGGATCTACAGGTTCAGCCCTTACAGGGATTAAATGATTTGGGTGATCTTTTTTTCCCCCTACCCCCCAACCCCGATTTCTACCCGGTTTTGCTCCCGTCCCCCTCCCTTGGATAGATTTATTTTTATTGTAAAAAAGGGCCCTCAAATTTTCTTAGATAGCATCCCATTTGGTCCAAAATTCAGAAACTTAACCGAGATGAAAACCCAGGGCACTGGAGGGAGTTAAGAAAAACCCCCAAAGACTGATTAAAAAAAATTGGCAGAAAAAAGGGGGGGACCTTTGCCCTTATGGAAAAACACTTTTATGTTGCACGTATACAAGAAAATTTTTATTTTGATATTTGCAACATATGCAGTTTGAACGGGGATCCTACCCCTAAATTTTTAAAAATTAAATTTAAATTACTTCTTCAAAGGGAAAAGGCCCTTTGGGAAATTGGGGAGTATACAATCAAAAACAGGTGGGATTATATTTTTGTAGAACATCCTGAAATTGCCCATTTGTACGGACTCCCAAAAAGGCCCAACAAGGAAAAGTGCCCCAAACCCCCCAGGGAAAACCAATTGTCTCGGGCATATTTTCCCCTTTTTGGGAAAAAGGATTTGTCCCAAAAAGGGGTTGGGGGTTTTGCCCTTAAAACCTTTGGGGTTGGGGTAGTTTCCCGGGGGGTTTTGAGGGACACGAAGGAATTTTTGGGAAGGGTTTTTGGGAACTTTAATTTGATGGGCCCCACAATAAGGTCTGGCTAACTGTGATGGGGGAAACCCTTTTTTCCAGCTTTCCCTTTGGGTCAGTGCCTTATCAGCCCTCAAGTTTCACTTTTCCCGTATACGATTAAAGGGAAAAGAGGTTTCTAGTATATAAAAAACCGGGGCCCTAAATTTTTTGATGAACCAAAATTTTTTTCTTTTTTAAAATCGGGTTTTTTTTTTTTCGGGATCGGGGGGGTCTTAGGGGGGCCCAATTTCTAAACCGTCCTGGCCAATTTGACCATGGCTTGGGGGGAAAGGCACCTATAAAAATTGGCCGGGAAAAACCCCCTTTTTGGACTCTTTTTTGGGTGGTAGGCAGGTACATCGAAAACCTCTGTTTAATGGGGGGGCGATTTTTGCCGGGCCAATACCGATTTTATATTCTTCCTAAATAAAAAAGCCCTTTAAATTTTTACAGTTTCCTTTACTGTCGCCCTGTTTGAATTTCTTTCCCTTGGATTTAACCCTTATTGGAACCCCAAAGGATGTTTCATTGAGACCAATCCCCCCGCAAAAGAACCCGCTGGAAAAAACAATCCTTCATTCAAGAAGCTTTCACCCAAAAAAATGTTCATTAAAACTTTTTTCCCGTAGGTGGATGGTCAAAGGGTTTTAAAAAAAATTGCAGTAGGGAAGAGGACCATTTAGGGGGAAAATTCAAACCATTGAGAAGGGGTTGAAATTTTCCCAAAAAAGGGGTACCCCCAAAGGATGTTTTTTTAAAGGGCCGGGGGGTCCTTTGTGACTCGAAGTTTGAACCTTTTTATCCACTCGCAAACCCCGAAAAAAAACTTTAGGAATATTCAAAGCCTTTTCAAAGGGTTTTTAGTTTATTTCCCACCAAATTTTTTGAAAATTTTAAAAAAATTTTTCTTGAAGTATTTTTTCCAGTGTTTTTTTGGGGGATTTCCCAAAAGTTAGAAAAAGGCTTTCTAATGGCCCGTCACGTTGGGCCCCCGAAGGGCTTTTTCGTTGGGCAACCATAATCTACCCAATTTAAAATTGACCCCATAGGCCTCAACGTACTGGCTACACAAAAGGGGTTTTTTTAAGTGTGGGGGCATCCGTGCCGTACATGCGAGTTTGTCCTTGCCCCTAAAACATTCTCTGTTTGTCATTTAATTTCCAAAAAAAATTACTTATTTAAAAATTTTTTCAAAATGTAATTAAACCAAAGTTGGCTACTTGGCACCAATTTTACCCCCTGTAACTTATATTACGGGGGGGAAACCCTAATAGGAAAGATTAAGGGTACGTTCCTAGAACACGTAAGATTTTAACCAAAATGTCCCTCAGGAATAGTTTCCCAAAATTTTCCAATCACCCTTTAGAGAAATGATGATTCAAATTTCAAGGGGGGTTTTAAAAATTTAAATTTGGGGTCGAGAAATTTATTTCCATCAGTCGGGGTGGAGACAAAAAGAAAGGACTAAATGATAGAGAGGCCTTTTGGATCTTTACCATTAAAAATTTTCACCAGTACCAGGGGGTCTGAAATTTTGAAGGGAAATTAAAGTTCCCTTATAAAATTTCCCTTTATTAAAAAATGGGGACTTTAATGGCTCTCTCCTCTATAATAGTTTGGTGTCTCGGGGTTTTTGAGAGTTTTTCATTGTTTAACATTTTTTTTTTTAACAATTAATTTCTTCTGTATTCTTTCTGCCACTAGTGTTTAAATTTTTTCAAAGGGTTTGGTTTCCTTTTTTTTTTTTTTTTGTAATCCTGTTGCGCTCTGGGTACCTTACTTTACCCTGCCTTTTATAGGTTCTTTTTTCCTTTTTTTTTTTTTTTTTTTTTTTTTTTTTTATTTTTTGAAAAATGTTAATTTTACCTCATTTTCCCGGGTATTTAAATCAGGCTTAATTGAAATTTGGGCCCTTTTTATAAACTGGCTTTTTTAGTGCCAGTATATCTTACCAGCTTGTTTTGGGGTTTTTAAAAAAATCGCAATTTTTGGGCTCTGCCCGCACTTTTTTCCCTTTTTAAATTTTTTTTGGGTTTAATTTCGAAGGGGGCCAGGCAGCAAAAAAATCTTGCCAGGGGCTAAGTACCTAAAATCCCTGTTCTTGCTAGCACTTTTTTTGCTTATTTTTTTTTTTTTTTTTATCTTAATGGCAGGACAGGATGCTAATATTTCTCTTTTTTAGCTTTCCCGGGGCTATTGATGTATTTGCGCATAAAACCCGGGCATGCGTTAAAGCCATTGGGCCCGAAATGGTTTCAGGGTTGCCCGATAAAGGGATGTCGGATTCGGTGGCTTTTTTATTTTGTAGTTTGGTTTAGAGGGGTGGGCGTGCAGGGTGTTAAAAGACAGCAATCCGGGGAATCCACCAATGTTTTTTGTAGTTTTTTGGGGATTTAAGGGAGGTGGGACAATTTGTTAGTATGATATGACTAAGGGTTGCTTTTCAACCCCAAAAGCGTTTTAAACTACTTTGATGCTTTGGGGGGTTTTTGACCTGGGAACGCTTTGTAAGTTTTAAATTTACCCTAAAATTTAAAAAAACTTAAATTTTACTACATTTCCATTGGTGGTTTCGTGCATTTTATCCCTGTTTTTTTAATTTATTTGGTCACGCCCTGGCCTCCGGGCGGAAAAGGGGGTGCTGACCAAAAACCATGAAGCTGGGGTAAAGTTGGGGTTTAGTGACCTTTTGCTGGTTTTTTTAATGACAAATTTAAAAGGGTTTAAGGGCCCTTTGGGGTTTTAGGTTTCGGCGCTGACGGCTTGTACTCCGAGATTAAAAAAAGAAAGAAAAAAACCGGAAAAATTTCTTGCATATTTTTTTTTTATAAAGGGAAAAGCAGGAGCTCCTTACACCGGGAAAACTGTGGAAGTCATGAGAAAAAAAACTGAATTTATGATAGTGTCGGGTGGGGGGATTAAAAATTGCGTTTTGGTTTGGAGTCACCAGCGAAATTCAAAATTGGGGCCCCTTGTGGAGTCTTCGGGTTTAGAGGTTTAAGTTTTGGGGCACCAAACCCCAGTAGAAATTTGTTTCCAAAAAAAAGGGGGAAATTTGCAAAAAGAATTTACTCGAGGCCCCAAAAGTGGAGTTGAAAAGGTTTTTTTGGCCCCTGATGGGAACCAAGAATCAACTTCACTGGTGGCCCCAAGGATCAACTCAACGTGTGGGCCAAAATAATTATTTGCACAAAAAGTAAATTTATTAGTGGGCCCCAAGAGTCAACACCAAGATTAAACTCTACTGTTCAGTCTCAAAAATTAACTTCACTGGTGGGCCCCCAAAAGTTTATATCCAAATCATGGAAAACCCCCAATCTTAGTTAAAATTTGGGCCCCCCGTGGGAAATTGTTTTTGAGAAATTTATCAGTGTTTTTTAATCTTGGAGTTGAGTCTTGGGACCCACTAGAAAACTTGATTCTTGGAGTCCACCAGTGCAGATAATTCTTTTGGCCCACCAGTTTAGTTGAGTCTTGGGGCCACCAGTGAAGTGGATTCTTGGTTCCCATTAGTCGAGGTGATTCTTGAGACCCACCATTGGAGTTGATTTTGGGGGGCCCCGTGGGGGCTGATTCTTGAGGCCCACCCTTTGGGGTTGATTATTTGGGGTTTCCCCAACAGAAATTTGGGTTTTTGGGGGCCCCCTCATTGGAGTTGATTTTTTGGGGCCCTTTAGTGAAGTTGATTTTTGGAGGTTTCCCCAAAAGAGCTGATTCTTTGGGGGGCCCCCAGTGGAGTTTTTTTTGGGGCCCCCCCAAATGGAGATAATTTTTTGGGGGCCCCCCCGTTTAAATTGTTTCTTGGGGCACACCAGGGGGTTTTGTTTGCCCTGGGGGCTCCCCTTTTTGGTTATGACTTTTGGGTCCCACCATTTTAAATTTTGATTTTTGGAACAGTAAGAGTCTAATCTTGGAGTTGAATTTTTGGGGTCACTAAAAACCTGATTTTTTGGTTTTCCCACCCAGTGAATTTGGGGAATTTTTTTTGGGGGTTTCACCAAAAAAAGGTTGATTTTTGGGGGGCCCCCCAAAGGGGATTTTATTCGGGGCCCCAAACCAAAGTGGAGCTAAATTCTTGGGGGCCACCGGGTGGGGGTTGAGTTTGTGAGATTGCCTATTGCAAATAAAAAGTTTTCTAGTTACCCTCAAAAATAGGAAACAACCTACCATGTAAATTTTGGGCCTGGGGATGAGGGAAAACTGCGGGGAATGATCTCTACAGAAAAGGGAGGTGTCAGTCTATGGGGAAAGGTTGGGGTTCCTTTTTTGTTATCTATAAAAAGGGTTTTTCCTTCGGGTGAAAACCCCCGGCCGGAATGGGGAGACTGGGGGAAGATTGTTTCTCTACAGAACAAGGGCCCAGTCAATAGTGAATGGGGATCCTGAATTCTCAAATAAAGGGTTCCCCCTGCAGTGAAATCCCCCTGTGAAGTTTGAGGGGGACGGGCCGGGAATAAATCTCAAACAGAACAGGGGGGTTCAGCTATAGTGGAAGGGTGGCTCCTGTGTTATCTATAATATAGGTGTTACCTGCCGTGTAATCCGTCTGTGATGAGGAAAACTGCAGGGAATATCTCTACAAACCCGGAGGTGCCCGTCTAAAGTAAAAGGGGGCTCCGGGTTTTTATCTATAATAGGTTTTTACCTTCAGGGAAAATCCTGTTTTGGGGATGAGGAGACTGCAGGGAAGTGATTCTCTAAAAGAACAGGATTTGTCGTCAAATTTAAATGGGGGGAAATCCTTTTAAAATCATTTTTAGTGTTACCGGGCATGTAACCCTGCCTGTGAGGGAGGAAACAAAACCCGGGAAGGATCTCTACAGAACAGGGGGTTGCCCGGCCCTATATGAAAGGGGATCAGTATTCTCTATATATAGGGGGTACCTGTAAAGGAAACCCCTCCCGGAAAGGGGGAACGCGGGGAAGTGTTTCTCAACAAAACAGGAGGTTTTCCATCATATTTGAATGGGGGCCCTGTTTTTAATCTAATATGGGTTGTTCCCTTTTCAGTGTAACCCTGTTTTTGATGGGGAGACTGCAGGGAAGGGGATTCTTTTACAGAAAAAGGAGGTTTTCTTTCTAATGAATGGGGCTCCTGTGTTATCTATTATGGGTTTTTACCTTCGGTGTAATCCTCCCTGTGTTTGGGGGAAACCTAGGGGGAAGGGGACCCATTTACAGAACGGGAGTTTCGCAAAAGGGAAAATGGTGGATCCGGGTTTTCCCCTAAAATTAAAAAGGTCCCTCCCTTGTTCAGTGTAATCCTCCTGTGTTTGATAAAACTCCCGGGGAAAATGTTTCTCTACAGAACAGGAGGTGTCATTCTATAGGGGAATTTGGGGATCCCGTGTTTTCTTTTTGGGTTTTTTTCATACCCCGGGGTCCCCATTTTTAACGGGCAGGGGAATAAATTAACGGGGTTTACAGTTTACATTTAGACAAAAAGGAAAAGGGATTATTTTTAGACGGGGAAGATGTTTAGAGAGGAAGTCCCTCTTCTACATCCTTCATTCTGTCAACCACAAAGACTCATGAAACTTTTATTTTTTTCCAGTTATGGAACCCAAACCTTTTGAAATCAATGAGAGCAATAACCACACGTTTACAATCTGATCTGTATAAAGGTTTTCAAAGGGGTTAAAATATTCACAATCCAAAACGAATGTAACACTGCTGAAAAAATCACGGGGTTTTTGCTGGTTTTGAAAGGGGCAGCGCTTGAAGGAAAAGGGTTTAAAAAACAAAACAAGTTTTGACCCCCGAAAGCCCCGAAGAGCGAGAACAAGCGGTCGGGGGCCACTCAGTCCTCAGAGGAAGTGGAAAGAGGAGAAACGATTGTTTGCGAAAAAAAAAGTCCCTTTAAAGCGGTTAGACACCTCCCTTCATTTGCTCGGTTCCCAGCTCGACAACTGCAGGGACCATACATGGTGGAATTCACCAATAAACACTTATGAATTTTTGGAATAGTAAACATGGGAGAGAACGTAATTTCCCTCTTGTGATTCCTCTCAAAACTGAACCTTCACGGTCTCACTGGGTCATAGAGGATAAGGAATTCTCCAGCTTCCCTAAAAAAATTTCTCACAAAACCACTATTAATGGCTCAGTACAGTACAGTTTTGGGTTAAAGGGTTTCCCCTGGGGAGTTTATTCTTGGGGCCCATTCGATAGTTATTGTACATGACGGGCACAGGGGGAAAAAGGGGGGCCCCAACCCCATCAGCTCAACTGGGGGGGGGCCCCAAAGGTTTCCCCCTTTCCCCTGGGCCCCAAAGGGAAAATCCCCTTTCCCGGGTTTGGCCCAGGAAAAACAACTCCCCCGGGGGGGGCCCAAGGAATCAACTCCACTGTTGGACCCCAAGAATCAGCTCCACTGGTGGGGCCCAAAGATAAACTCCATTGGTGGGGCCCAAAGATAAACTCCACTGGTGGGCCCTGAGAATCAACTCCCTGGGGGGGGGCCCAAAGAAAAACCCTCCATTGGTAAGTCCTTTAACATATTCCTTTGTTTGGGCCCCCAAAAGAATAAACTTCACCGGGGTGGGGCGCCAAGAATCTACTCTACTCGGGAGCCCAAAGAATCAACTCTACTGATGGGCCTCAAGAATTAACTTCAATGGTGGGCCCCAAGAATCAACTCCACTGGTGGGTCCCAAGAATCACCTTCACTGGTGAGCCCCAAAAAATTTTCAAGGGTAAAGGTTGAACCCCAAAATCAACTCCACGGGTTGGGACCCAAAATCAACTTCACTGGGGGGCCCCAAAACAATTCCTTTGGTGAGCCCCAATAATTAAATCTATTGGGGGAAATTCCTTTTTTTTGGCCCCCAAAAAACCCAATTTCCACTTGGGGATTTCAAGCTTTTTAGCTCCCGGGTTGGGCCCCCCAAAAAACAACTACAAAGGGTGTCCAAAGGGAAATTTAAAACTTACCTAGGGGGCCCTAAGCATTAGCTGGACTAGTGGGCCCCAAGAATCAACCACACAGAGAACCAACTGAGAACTAGTGGGCCTTGAGAACCAATTCCACTGGTGGGCCCCAAGAATCATTTCCATTTGGGGGCCCCCCAAGAATAAACTCACTCCATTTTTTTGGGCCCCAAAAAACATCTCCACGGGTTCCCCCGGGGGAAAAAAATCACTCCACGGTTGGGCCCCAAAAAACCCAAAAACTCCACGGGTGGGGCCCAAAAATTTCAGCCCACTGGGGGCCCCCAAAGAAAAAAACTCCACTGAGGGAAAACCAAAAATTTAAACCCTTCCATTTGGGGGGCCCCAAAGAAAAAACCCTTCCAAACTGGTGGCTCCAAGAATCAACTCCACGGGTGGGGGGCAAGACTCAACTCCCCCGTTTTGGGGCCCCCAAATTTCGACTGCACGGGTGGCCCCAAGAATAAAATCCACTGGGGGCCCCCCAAAAAAAATCACCCTCCCGGTGGCCCCAAGAATCAATCCACTGGGGGCCCCAAGAATCACCGTCCACTTTTGCCCCAAAAAATTCATCTCCACGGGTGGCCCCAATGTCACCCACGGGTTGGCCCCAAAAAAAACCTCCATGGGGGCCCCCCAAGAAAAAACTCCACTGGGGGGCCCCAAAATCAACTCCACGGTGGCTCCAAGAATCACCCTCCACTGGTGGCCAAAATAATAAACCCACTGGTGGGCCCTAAAACCCCACCTCCACTGGTGGGCCTAAAGAATCATTTTCCACGGGTGGCTCCAAAAATCATCTCCACTGGGGGGCCCAAAAGAACCCATCCCTTGGGTTGCCCCCCCAAAAACCCCATTTCGGGACCTTCGGACTTGTGGGGTAGGGAGGTATCCCCGAGTTTTTCAAAACAAGCTCCCTCACTTCCCCACTTTATTTGGAAAAACTTCCCCTTTAACAAATTTCAGACTTGGGGCCCTGGAATTAGCCCACCCAGGAGCCCCCCCCATTCAGGGGAAACCCCTAAATTGATAAACTTCAAACCAGGGGTTTAAATTTATTTTTTTGCCCTGCAGATACAGTAACCGGCGCGAGCAGAAAACCAAAACCCGGGATTTTGGAAATTTTAATTTGGGAAAATTTCCTCAGCAAGGGGGTTCCTAAAAAAAAAATTGCATCTGAAAAATGAAATGAAACTGGGGCAACATGAGGAACGCGGTCCGGATCCTAACGAAACGTGCTCCATAAAAAAATTTTTGGAATGGGTTTCCATTATAAAACGAACCAGGGTTTTAAAAGGGGGCCTTTACACAGGGACCAGGCAAAAATTTCCGGGCCTTTTTTTGCCCCCCTTTATTTGCCCCTTTTTTTGGGGGGCCGGGGCCTCACACCCGGGGGGGGTTTTACGGCTTTTTTTTCCCGCGTTTAGCCCTCCCCCCCCCTTTGAAAAACAAAATTTTCCCGGGCCCGGGAAACCCCGGACGGAAAAATTTTGCGGGTTCAGTTTTTTTGGGCCGCCATCCGCCGCGACAAAACAGTCATGCGCGAAAAACCCTTTGCAAGGGGGATTTGGCTGCACTTTTTTTTCCATAGAGCACAATTTTGTGCTCTTTTCACCCGGGGTTTTTTCGGCGGTCTAAAAAACCGCAAAAACCGCCTAAAAAACCGTCCGAAAACCCGTGCATGGGACATGCCCAAAAAGGTTACAAAAAGTTCTTCGATAAAAAAATTTTTGGCACCACTTTCGGGTTTGCTATTGTTCACGCAAAAAAAGGGCAAAGGGAGCTATAGGGAGTGCAAGGGTTTATCCCTGTCATCCCAAAAAATTAAAAGGAACCGAAGGCCCCCTCCCAAATAAGAAGGAAACCAAAAACTTTCCCCAAGCACATGAAAATTTGGAGCCCCTTTTTAGGGGTTTTTGGGCATCGGACTCGGATTTTAAAATTTTTGCTTCTAATCACAGTCTTTTTCCGGGGAGATCCTTTATCACAGGGCCCGGAAAATTTTGTCATCAGCAGTCCCCGGGGCCCCTACAACTAAGTTGATTTTTGGGGTCCCCCCGGGGTTTTTAAATTTTTGGGCTCCCCAGAAAAAGTTGTTTTGGGGGGCCCAATTTATTTGGGGTTGATTCTTGGGGCCCACCAGTGGATTCGATTCTGGGGTCCACCAGTCTTGTTGATTCTTGAGGCCACCAGTGGAGCTGATTCTTAGGGCCCACCAGTGGAGCTGATTCTTGGGGCAACCAGTGGAGCTGATTCTTGGGGCCACGAGTGGCGGTGATTCTTGGGTCCACCAGTGGAGTTGATTCTCGGGCCCCACCAGTGGAGTTGATTATTGGGGCCCATCAATGGAGTTAATTCTTGGGCTCCACCAGTGGAGTTGATTATTGGGGCCCACCAGTGGAGATGATTCTTGGGGCCCACCAGTGGAGTGTATTCTTGGGGCCACCAGTGGAGTGGATTCTTGGGGCCCAGCATGGAGCTGATTCTTGGGGCCCAGCAGGGGGAGCTGAATTTTGGGGGCCCACCATTGGAGTTATTTTTTGGGTCCACCAGTGGAGCTGATTCTTGGGTCCACTAGTGGAGTTGTTTCTTGGGGCCCACCAGTGGTGTTGATTCTGGGGGACCACCAGTTGAGTTGATTCTTGGGGCCCACCAGTGGAGATGATTCTGGGGGCCCACCAGTGGAGTTGATTCTTGGGTCCCACCACTGAAATTGATTCTTGGGGCCCACCAGTGGAGTTGATTTTGGGGTCCCCAGTGGAGTTGGTTCTTGGTCGCCACCAGTGGAGTTGATTCTTGGAGCCCACCAGTGGAGATGATTCTTGGGACCACCTATAGAGTTAATTCTTGGGACCACCTGTGGAGTTGATTCTTGGGGCCCACCTGTGGTGTTAATTCTTGGGGCCACCAGTGGAGTTGATTCTTGGGGCCCAGCAGTGGAGCTGATTCTTGGGGACACCAGTGGAGTTGATTCTTGGGGCCCACAGTGGAGCTATTCTTGGGCCCACCAGGAGTTGTTTTCTTGGGTTTCCCTCAAGTGGAGATAATTCTTGGGTCCACCAGTGGAGTTGATTCTTGGGGCCCAGCAGTGGAGCTGATTCTTGGGGCCCAGCAGTGGAGCTGAATCTTGGGGCCCACCAGTGGAGTTGATTCTTGGGTCCACCGGGAGCTGATTTTTGGGGTCCACCAGGGGAGTTGACTCTTGGGGCCCTCCAATGGAGTAGATTCTTGGGGCCCACCAGTGGAGTTGATTCTTGGGGCCCAGCAGTGTAGCTGATTCTTGGGGCCCAGCAGTGTAGCTGATTCTTGGTGTCCACCAGGGGAGGTGATTCTTGGGGCCCACCAGTGAAAATGATTCATGGGGCCACCAGTGGAGATGATTCCTGAAGCCACCAGTGGAGTTGATTCTTGGGCCCCACCAGTGAAGATGATTCTTGGGGCCCACAAGTGGAGTTGATTCTTGATGGATCTTCAGTGCTGGGTAGACTTACGTTTTCAGATATCATACAGAGTTAACGAGCTGCTAATTGTACGGTTGCATAAGAGCTCAGCAGAACAAGGCCGTGTTCAGAAGATCCTATGTGGGAGTCTAATGAGGGCTTCTGCATAATGTGACAGAGCAGTGAATGGTTAATAAGGGCTCTGCCCACGCGCCGCGGCCGCTGCTCTCCAAAAAGACAAACTTTTTATTACTGATCAATTCATTCTTCACATTCCTGGGATATCAAACAGCTGCACGGACAGAGGAGACGGGTCCAGTGATGTCAGTCCCCGGGCGAGCTCTATACCAACGATACTTCCTAATATTACTACTTATATTATACAGATGGAGTAACAGGGACGGGACAGGCTGAGACCTGCGTGTTTTATAGGAATGCAATTCATTCAGTAATATGGAGGTCGGTGGATCGTGGCTCGGAGGGTAAGAGCACCTAAGGTTACGGCTCAGCTAGCACCGGCTCGATTAATACTTGTGTAGACCTTTAGATTGGGGTCAAATTCAAGCTGAATCTGTATAATTAGATTCGGGTTTGGTTTAAATAGTCAAAAAAATTGACCATGGGCATTTGGTTCCCACGGCTTAAATCCGTAATTTTAGGCCCGAAATTACCGCCAACATCACTTCCGGTATGACATCACAAGTCTCACGTCACTTTCAGTCATCATACTGCATCATACTATCCACTAAGCCACCATGCTTCACTGTGTTAACCACTGAGTCATCACCCTGCAGTATGCTAATCACTGAACCACCATACTACACTGTAATCACTATGCTAACCACACAGCCACCATGCTTCACTGTGCTAACCACTAAGCCATGATACTGTACCGTAATCACTGAGCCACCATACTACACCGTAACCACTGAGCCACCATACTGCATTGTGCTAAGCACTGAGCCATCGAACTGCACTATGCTACAAATTGAGCCATCACACCTCACTATGCTAACCACTCAGCCACCATGCTTCACTGTGCTAACCACTAAGCCATGATACTGTACCATAATCACTGAGCCACCATACTACATCGTAACCACTGAGCCGCCATACTTCAATGTGCTAAGCACTGAGCCATTATACTGCACTGTGTTAAGCACTAAGCCATCATACCTCACTATGTTAACCACTGAGCCACCTTGCTTCACTATGCTAACCACTAATCCATGATACTGTACCATAATCACTGAGCCACGTTACTACACTGTAACTACTGAGCCACCATACTGCACTATGCTAAGCACTGAGCCACCATACTGCACTGTGTTGAGCACTGAGCCATCATACTGCACTGTACTAACCACTGAGCCACCATGTTACACCATGCTAACCACTGAGCCACCGTGCTTCAATAGGTTTGTGTGTAGTATTGCCCTCCATGATTTTCTCATCTTGTATAACCCACTGTTATATAAGTCACGTATCATGAATCTTGTGGTTTTTATAGATGCAAAGAATGAATGACTCCTTACTTGGTGATTAAGAGCATTTTTACAGGAATAATACAGTCATTATTTGGCAGCGTCGGGCGTCTCTGACAAACAGCTGCTCGCCCGGGGAGACCGTCCGTGTCAGGCTCAAACCGAAGGACATTTCTCAGGTCTTATGGGGAGGAATAAGTGCGAAGAAGCTGGACATCTATTAGGGATCCCTATGTAAACCTGACCCTCACTCACTTATTGTAACTTTGTATCCACTCGACACATGGTTGATACATTGTCAACAGTTTATCATATACAGATGTAGCAGAGCTGATTGTGTCATGTAACTGCCCCTCACTTAGGTGGCTCAGTGGGTAACTGATCAGAAACAGCCCTGCCACAAAGGCCCCCCCCCCCCCATGCCCTGTACTATGACGTATGTACGAAAACTGGAGCCGGCGAGCAGGACAAGGAGAACAAGGGCGATTGTCGGGACTCCGGGATTCATGCAACAATATTCCTTCACCTTTGACCTTTTGAGCCGTACACACTGTACGCATGGAGTTAACCCTTTGAGGTTGAAAGAAATGGATCCAGTGGTCCTCTTCAGCATATGTAGTAATTTATTTCAAATACATCAGTGCAGATGGTACATAAATGCAATAAAAACGACGCGTTTCAGGCTCAACTTCTTAGCCCTTGATCACGGTCATGTTGCTACTAACACACGTATCTTTCTCCCCTCCTTCCAAGAGTCAAAACTTCTTTTTTTTTTTGTTTTCCATCTAAACAGACCTATGAGGGCTTGTTTTTTGCTTTGTAATGGTTCCATTGATTCTAGCATAGAATGTACTGGGAAAACAGCAAAAAATTCTAAGTGGGGTGGAACGTCCAAAAAAACAGATTGCACCATGCTTATGGGAGATTTTGCTTTTACGGTATGAATGATGCGTTCTCTGTATTCTGCAGGTTGGTGCAATTCCGGAGACGCCAACTATGTCGGGTTTTCGTTATGTTTCACTACTTCTAAAAAAATTCTCTATTTTTATTTGAATTTGTGCCGCTGCCGCCATTTTCTACAAATAATAAAGTTTTTGTTCTTCCCCCCATGGAGCTGAGTGATGGAGCATTGTTTGCGGGTTGAAATGTAGTTTTTTATTGGTAAGATTTTGGAACAGATGCGACTTTTTCATCACTTTTATTCCAATTTTTTCGGGACACGAAATTACCAAAAATTGCAATTGTGGCGCTGGGATTTTTTCTTTACTGCACGGGATAAAGGATGTTCTATTTTGATAGATTGGGTGTTTAAAGATGCAGTGAGACCAATTATGGGTCACTTTTTAACTATTTTTATTTTTCTATTTGTAAAATGGTAAAAAGGGGATGATTTGACTTTTTTATATTTTTTCTTTATATTTTTAAACATATATTTTTTTTCACGTATACATTTAGTCCCTCTGTGGTACTTGACCACTAGGGGGGTAAAATCACTTGTACATCCTTCTGGACTGTGTATATAATGCAGAAGGGTGTACAAAGATGGCAATGCTATGACTTCCTGCGCTAGACAGGAAGTCATAGGAGCAGGAAAATGGCAGCCATGAAAGCTTTCATTAGGCTTCTGACTGCCATAGCAATTGCTCGGCACCCTGCGATCTCATTATGCGAGGGGTGATCGGAGGGAGCCATTTAGACAACGCGATCGGCGCGGCGTCTAAATGGTTACACAGCAGAGATCGGAGCCGAGGGTGATTTAGTGATTTAGCAAATCTTAGGTTCAATTTTAGGTTCAATCTATGTGCTTAGATTTGGGTCAAGTTGAGTGTGGAGAGGTTTCAGAGCTCATTTTGACACAGGTGCGGGTCCCAAAGGTGAAACCTTCAACTATCAGAAAATGATGGATTTTCCTAGCAATATGGCACCATTGTGGGACAGACCCTTTAACTCTGCAGTGCTTACAAGTCCAGCGGTGTCCGATGTCAATTTTGACGATGTCACGGCGCTGACGGACTCGGAAACACCATGGAAAGGTAAGTTGACCCTAAAAAGGCTTAAAAACCATAACCCAAATTTAGGCTTAGGCCTATGGTTACAGATAGGGTTAGGAGTTGGGACAGAGTAAATAAATTTGGATTTAGGACACCCAGAACCCAAATTCTTAACAAGTTGTGCAACACTTTTGCCAACCTTTTCAATGGCAATTCCAAAATATTCTAGTTCTGCCCCACAACCACCCTAGTCCCTTCAGGATGGTGCCAGGGTGGTGCCAAATAGTGAAGATCATTCTTGGAGCCACCAGTGAAATTATCTTTTGGGGCCCACCAGTGGAGTTAAATCTTGGGGTCCACCAGTTGAGTTTATTCTTAGAGGCCACCAGTAAAACTGCTTTTGGGGCCCACCAGTGGAGATGATTCTTCAAGCCCACCAGTTTAGTTGATTCTTGGGCCACCAGTTGAGTTAATTCTTGGGGGCCACCGGTGGAGTTGATCCTCGGGGGCCACCAGTGGAGATGATTCTTGGGCCCAGTGGAGATGATTCTTGGGGCTCACCAGTGGAGATGATTCTTGGGGCTCACCAGTGGAGCTGATTCTTGGGCCCACCAGTGGAGCTGATTCTTGGGGCCCACCAGTGGAGATGATTCTTCAAGCCCACCAGTTTAGTTGATTCTTGGGCCACCAGTTGAGTTAATTCTTGGTGGCCCACCGTGGAGTTGATCTTGGGGCCACCAGTGGAGATGATTCTGGGCCCACCATGGAATGATTCTTGGCCCATCAGTGGAGATTGATTCTTGGGCTCACCAGTGGAGATGATCTTGGCCCACCAGTGGAGATGATTCTTGGGGCCCACCAATGGAGATGATTCTTCAAGCCCACCAGTTTAGTTGATTCTTGGGCCACCAGTTGAGTTAATTCTTTGGGGCCACCGGTGGAGTTGATCCTCGGGGGCCACCAGTGGAGATGATTCTTGGGCCCACCAGTGGAGTTGATTCTTGGGGCTCACCAGTGGAGATGATTCTTGGGGCCACCAGTGGAGCTGATTCTTGGGCCCAACAGTGGAGTTGATTCTTTGGGCCCACCAGTGGAGTTGATTCTTGGGGTCCACCAGTGGAGATGATTCTTGGGCCCACCAGTGGAGAGGATTCTTGTGCCCACCAGTGGAGATGATTCTTGTGCCCACCAGTGGAATTGAGTCTTAGGGCCCACCAGTGGAATTGATTCTTTGGGCCCACCAGTGGAGATGATTCTTGGGGCCCATCAGTGGAGTTGATTATTGGGGCCCACCAGTGGAGCTGATGCTTGGATCCCACCAGTGGAGGTGATTCTTGGGCCCCACCCGTGCAGATGATTCTTGGCGCCACCAGTGGAGTTGAGTCTTAGGGCCCACCAGTGGAATTGATTTTTTGGGCCCACCAGTGGAGATGATTCTTGGGGCCCATCAGTGGAGTTGATTCTTGGGGCCCCCAAGCGGAGTTGATTTTTGGGGCTCACCAGTGAAGTTGATTCTTGGGGCCAACCAGTGGAGTTGATTCTTGGCTCCCACCAGTGAAGATGATTCTTGGGGCCCACCAGTGGAGATTATTCTTGGTTCCCACCAGTGGAGATTATTCTTGGTTCCCACCAGTGGAGATTATTCTTGGATCCCACCAGTGGAGATGATTCTTGGGGCAAACAAGTGAAGTTGATACTAGGGCCCCACAAGTGAAGTGGATTGTTGGGGCTCACCAGTGGAGCTGTATTCTTGGGATCCCACCAGTGGAGCTGATTCTTGGTTCCCACCAGTGGAACTGATTCTTGGGGCCCACCAGTGGAGATGATTCTTGGCTCCCACCAGTGGAGATGATTCTTGGGCCCACCAGTGGAGTTGAGTCTTAGGGCCCACTAGTGGAATTGATTCTTGGGGCTCACCAGTGGAGATGATTCTTGGGGCCCACCAGTGGAGTTGAATCTTGTTTCCCACCAGTGGAGTTGATTCTTATGACCCACCAGTGGAGTTGATCTTGGTCCTACAGTGGAGAGATCTTGGGGTCACCAGTGGAATATCTGTCCCACAGTAGTTGTTTAGGTTATCAGTGGACATGATTATTGGGGCCAACAGTGGAGTTGATGCTTGGGTCCACCAGTGGAGTTGATTCTAGGGTACTATCAGTGGAGATGATTCTTGGGGCCTCCAGTGGAGTTGACTCTACCCTACTAATGCGTGCTAAAAAAAACGCGCCTGGGCGGCAAAACTCATACGTCACCCAAGTTGTCTATCTGATATTTTCACCAATACAATAAATGGCCCCTTGTTTTTAATGATCAGTTGATGAATTACTCCGATTACTTGTTCACATTTTCCAGGATAACTTTTCTCTTCCCTGGAGACATCTTCAGATCTGTTGCAGCACATTTTTTGGTAACACTGATAGAATATCCGCCGGGCGACACCAGATTAACGTATTAAAGCATAAGGGAATCATTTGCTTGTACAGAATTGGCACGCAGCCCTCCCCAAATGAGCTCCGTGCTTTTCATAGACACAATGAAGATGTTAGACATTCAGAAACCAGAACAGATAGTAAAGTGCGTCGGTCCTAACATTAATTGACGCTCGTTACATGGATAATGCCGGGCTGGTTGATCTACAGCAATGCAAGGTACAAGAACGCTGCAACATTTACTATGTCTCACATTCTATGCAAAGTCTCCTTTTCTATAGGGGTGTAGCAGATAACGGGTGCACCAGCTGTTCTAATGTATCTAGAACAACAAATTGGATCCTGAAGGACAGTGTTGCCCTTTAGCCAAATTCGACCCAAATCCAAGTGATATGATTCCAGTCGGCCCAAATTGAACTTTGGTAAAAATCATTTTTAAAATTCACTCTGTTCCTAATCCTAAATTTTGTTTAGGGCTAAGATTATGGGGTTTTTTTAGGTTAAAGACATTACCTTACTGTCTATAGTACTCCCAATCCCGCAGCGTTCCCTTACAGCGCAACACCTTGTATGACATCACTTCCTGTTACAATATCATATTGATGTTAGTCTGCAACTCCCATTGTTATTGACTGAGGTCCCCAATACTTTTGTCCACCAGTCGGTTGGTTCCAGCTCCTGTGGCCACTACCAGAGCAACATCCCTTCCAGTGCAATATCTAATGTCCCATCTGACGTCACTTCTGGTTGCCATACCATAGGGGTTACCAGTGTCAGACTGGGGTACTTAGGGCCCACACATGGAGATGACTCGAAGGGCCCACCAGTTGAGCTGTTTCTGGACCCCCCAGTGGAGTTTATTTTAAGGGCCCACCCTACAGCTACTGTAAATGACTGCAGATGCTTCCTAAGCTCTGTATCTTGCTTTTTGCCTATTTTTCTCTGCTTTTCTGCCTCTTCTGAGGATGTATATGCAGTTATAAAACAACTCCTAGTCTGCCATGCTCAGGGGCCCACCGGGAGTCTGCCCTATTGCCCTGTGGGCCAGTCTGAGCCTGGGTGTTACCCTACTGGAAGTGACGTCAGACGAGAAGTGATGCAGCCCTGGTTACGGCTTTGGGTTAGGGTGTTTTGGTGGTTTTAGAGGTTATCTTACTGTCTCCATTGTTCCCAGAGCAACATCTGATGTTCCACCCAATGTCACTTCTGGCTACCATAACATAAAGATGTGGATCTACAACTCACATTGTTATGAACTGAGCCCCCCAATACGTTACCCACCAGTTGGTTGGTTCCAGGTCCTGTGGCCACTACCAGTTCAACAACTCTCCCATCTGACGTCACTTCTGGTTGCTATATCTTATTGGTTACCCTACTGGAAGTTTCGTCAGACGGGAAGTGATGTAGCTCTGGTTAGAGCTTTGAGTTAGGGTGTTTTGGTGGTTTTAGAGGTTATCTAACTGTCTCCACTGCTCCCAGTGCAACATCTGATGTTCCAGCCAATGTCACTTCTGGTTACCATAATATAATGATGTGGATCTACAACTACCATTGTTATGGTCTGAGGTCCCCAATACTTTACCCACCAGTTAGTTGGTTCCTGACCCTGTGGAACTCTCTGGGTGACATCTGATGTCCTATCCAACGTCACTTCTGGTTACCATAACACAGGGTTTACCCTACTAGGAGGGACTTTAGATGGGAAGTGATACAGCTCTGGTTAGGGCTTCGCATTACAGTGTTTTGGTGGTGTTAGGGGCTATCTTACCTTCTGTATTGCTCCCAGTACAACATCGGATGTTCCTTCCAATGTCACTTCTGGTAACCATAACATAATGATGTGGATCTATAACTCCCATTGTCGTGAACTGAGCCCCCCAATACGTTACCCACTAGTTAGTTGGTTCCTGACCATGTGGCACTCTCAGTGTGTCGTCTGTTGTCCTACCCAACGTCACTTCTGGTTACCATAACATAATGATGTGGGCCTACAGCTCCCATTATCATGAACTGAGCCCCCCAATACTTTACCCACCAGTTGGTTGGGTCAAGGTCCTGTGGCCACTACCAGTTCAACAACTCTTCCAATGTGATATCTAATGTCCCATCTGACGTCACTTCTGGTTGCCATATCTTATTGGTTACCCTACTGGGAGGGACTTTAGACGGGAAGTAATGCAGCTCTGGTTAGTGCTTTTGTTTAATGAGATGTTAACGTTAGTTTCTCCATTGCTCCTCAGTGTCATCTGTTGTTTCCTACCCAATGTCACTTCTGGTTACCATAACGTAATGATGTAGATCTACAACTCCCATTGTTATGGACTGAGGTCCCCAATACTTTACCCACCAGTTGGTTGGTTCCAGGTCCTGTAGCCACTACCAGTTCAACAACTCTTCCAATGTGATATCTAATGTCCCATCTGACGTCACTTCTGGTTGCCATATCTTATTGGTTACCCTACTGGAAGTGACACTAGACAGAAAGTGATGCAGCTCTGGTTAGGGCTTTGAGTTGGGGTGTTTTGATGGTTTTAGAGGTTATCTAACTGTCTCCATTGCTCCCAGTGCAACATTTGATGTTCCATCCCATGTCACTTCTGGTCACCATAACATAATGATGTGTATCTACAATTCCCATTGCCATGAAGGGAGCCCCCCAATACCTTGGTTCCTGACCCTATGGCACTCTCAGGGTGATGTCTCAATGTCACTTCTGGTTACCATAACAAAGGGGTTATCCTACTAGAAGGCACTTTAGATGGAAAGTGATGCTGCACTGGGAGGTTCCCAGGACCGGGGGCATGGGTGTAGCTATAGGGGGTGCAGAGGTAGCAGTCACTACCGGGCCCTGTAGACTGAGGGGGCCCAAAAGACCTCCTGCCACATAGGAAGACACCAGTATTATAATTAGCACATAATAGTTGGGGGATCCGCTTTAACTTTTTGCATTGGGGCCCAGGAGCTGCCAGTCACGCCTCTGACCGGGAGCCAACTAACTGGTGGACATAAGTACTGGGGATCTCAGTCCATAACAGAGAGTTGTAGACATTATTGAGGGTAAATACATAAAAACCAACTGTGACTTTTAATGTCCTTTATTGAGCCTTTTACTCTAAAAGAAGATTCAGTAATAATGAAGCTAATTCATGATTTATACAGCTCTACAGAGAGAACACCTTGTACAATGTAGCCGCTCATTAAGGTGGCTCATCCGAGGCCGCAGGCGACGGCCGTTACCATAGAGAAGTATTGTGAGCGGTTTCAGGATCTATAAGAGACTCATCTGAAAAGAGAGATTTTAATTACAAGTTTACTTAGCTTTGCTGCAAAGCAGATCTGGGTAATGGTGAACATCTCAAAGCCGCAGCCACAACTCATCGAATATTTCACCGCGTCTCCGGCCCATTACATCTGTATCCACCAGGATCAAAGGATGAAAGAACAAATCTAAAAATAAAATCTAAAATCTTCTTGTCCTTAAACATGAAAATCTGCAGGAGATCTTCAGTGACTTGTCAGTGAAAAGGAATGCGGGGCGCAGTTCGGCACGTATTTTCGCTTCAATACTCCCAAACTGCTCATAGCTATGAAGTATGTCCGTCTCCCCCGGTTTACCATACACGCGTATTGTACGGCGGGAGAGGGAAGTGACACGTCACTTCTTTGCGGCTCTCACGCGCCATTGATAGTGGCAGTGAATGGGGTCACCCTCCCCCCCCGCACTTTAGAAGTATGCGCTGACCAGAACGCACATCTAAACACCCGACGTATTGTGGCGTGTACAGTATGCGCCGCAATACACCGTGTGAACAGACCCTAAAGCGTGTCCCTATGCGACCACTGACCTTAATATAGAAAATGGGTTTAGGACCCAGTAAGTGACAGAGCTCCAATTCTATGTTTGTCAAAAATGATTAACTCCGGAACTTGGTCACACTGAACATCATAAATTGAGACAAGAAACAAGATAATTAGCCGGACACAACTGAACTAGACAATAGACAAGACAAGAACAATCTAAGACACGAGAACTACACAGGACTAATACTTCTATACTCTGCAATCAGACCTCCATTTTTTAGCTGAGCTTTACAGAGACAGAAGTACCTAATGAACTCAGGTGTGCAACCAGGTCAGCTGACAAGTGAGGATCCAGCGCAGCTGTCATGCAACCACTCCAAACAAACACAGACATCAGAAGACAGACATAACACAGAAACTCCTGCTGACCTAAAAGGTAGCAGAGGAAGCAATGGCAGAAGAGTTCCTAATGGTGCAATGTTCTCTTCCTTTAAAACCGTTCTGGTCCCAAAAAGAACAGAGGATGTTCCTCTAGATCACAGGTGTCAAACTGGCGGCCCTCCAGCTGTTGGGAAACTACAACTCCCATCATGCATTTGTATAATCTATAACAGTGGGCATGATGGGAGTTGTAGTTTCCCAACAGCTGGAGGGCCGCCAGTTTGACACCCCTGCTCTAGATTAAAGTCTGGTGCTCAGTGCCAGGAGATGGGTACAGGGCGGATATAAAAATAGCTTCTGTGCCCGACAATAAGTCTGATAATTGAATACCGAGCAATATTCAAACAACTTAAATTAAATTCCCTTCTAGGTAATAATGTAGATAAATGTAATTGGCGCCTCGCCTCTTATATACGGCGCCATCATCAGCTACAGGGATTGTAATTTGACTTTCCAATTTGACTGCATAAAATTTTTCTGAAACTTTTAAAATGAAACCTTCCTCGTGTATGAAATCTAAATTTGATTTTGTGTCAATGAGAAGTCAGAGATAGGAGACTCTTTACTCCTTCTGGTCCCTCCACCCTCCCAAGTTCTTACATGGGATCCGGTAATGTAGAGATATTGGGGGTTTTACCTCTTTGTTTGCCCTGATGCACTGGACAAGCTCCTGCAACAAATATTTCTTGATATGATTGTAATGATGCAAAAGTTTTTGATTAACAAATAACTTTATTCACAGTAATGACATGACACACGTAATGGTTGCAGAAAGCACTCGTGAGGCAATACGCTTGTTGGTTACTGTATAAACCTAGTCCCATAGATCATTTCAGAGTTGGCTTTGACCAGGGAACCATGGGTACTCCTCAGCTCTACCATGGTCATCTGGCTGCACCATGATTAACACTAAGCCACTGTGCTGCACCATGCTTACCACTGAGCAACAATGCTGCACCATGCTTACCACTGAGCCAATGTGCTGCACCATGCTTACCACCGAGCAACAATGCTGCACCATGCTTACCAATGAGCCAATGTGATGCACCAGGGCCATACCACCTAGCAAAACCAATGCTGCAAGTTTGCAACATGCTCCTTACCACTGAGTAACAATGCTGCACCATGCTTACCACTGAGCCAATGTGCCGAACCATGCTTACCACTGAGCCAATGTGCTGCACCATGCTTACCACTGGGGCCAATCCAATGCTACACATATTTACCAAACTGAGCCAATGTGCTGCACCATGCTTACCACTGAGCCAATGTGCTGCACCATGCTTACCACTGAGCCAATGTGCTGAACCATGCTTACCACTGAACCAATGTGTGCCCAGAACCATAGATTACCATTTTTGAGCCATCGTGCTGCACCATGCTTACCCTGAACTGTGCGCAAATGAAGGCTAAAACGCAATGCCTTTACCACTCATGAGCCAATGTGCTGAACCATGATTTCCACTGAGTCATTGTGCTGAACTTTTCTAGTCACCGAGTCACTGTGCTACACCATTTTAACCACTGAGCCATTGTTCTGTGCTTTGATAACCACTAAGCCATCATGTTGCACTGTGCTAACCAATGAGTCACCATGCTGCACCATGCTTACCACCGAGCCACTGTGCTACACTGTGCAAACTATTGAGCCCCCAGAGCTCCATTTGCTAAAATGAGCCATTTTTTTTTTTTTTTTTTTTTTTTTTTTTTTTTTTTTTTTTTTTTTTTTTTTTTTTTTTTTTTTTTTAAAAAAGGGAGCTTTTATGCCTTTGCTTTCCCCGGGGGGTTTTTTAACCAAATTTACCATTGTACATTACAAACCATTGGCCACAGACCTTGCTAAAAAAAAAGCCATTGTGCGCACCAGATTACCACTTACCCCTGAGCTGTACTAGCTATTGATAAGCCACTTCTGCACATGATGGGCTGCTGCACCATGATTACCACTTAGCCACTGAGCTGTACTATGCTACTGACTGAGCCACTGTGCTGCACCATGCTTACCATTGAGAAACTGTGCTGCACCATGCTTACCACTGAGCCACTGTGCTGCACCATGCTTATCACTAAGCCACCATACTCTACTATGGTAACCACTGAGCCACTGTGCTGCACCATGGTAACCACTGAGAAAATGTGCTGCACCATATTAACCAGTGAGCCATCATACTCTTCTAAGGTAACCACTGAGTCACGGTGCAGCACCATGCTTACCACTGAGAAACTGTGCTGCACCATATTAACCACTGAGCCACCATACTCTTCTATGGTAACCACTGTGCTGCACTATGGAAACCACTGAGCCACTGTGCAGCACCATGGTAACACTGAGCCACTGTGCTGCACCATATTAACCACTGAGCCACCATACTCTACTATGGTAACCACTGTGCTGCATTATGGAAACCACTGAGCCACTGTGCGGCACCATGATAACCACTGAGCCACCCTGTTGCATTGTGCTCACCACTAAATACACTTTTCCATGAATGTAGAGTATGAGATTTACAAATTTCCAAGATGATTTTTAGTAATGGATTAAATAATTACACGTTATCAGCCGGAAATGGAAACATTAAGAAGGACATTAAGGGGTGTGAGAGGGGATCAGAGTGAGCCCCATCTCTGAAGTATATTTGCTCTCTTATAATGACTGAACCTATTATAAATGATTAATATTCAATGGCTGCAATTTCTCATTAAAGTATCATTTGTGAGAGTCATTATGACAAATATTCCAAGCGCTGCGCCCGTCTCCGAGTCACGGCAGGTAGGAGATAATTATAATGGTGCAGGGGTTGTAAATATTCCTGTGCAGCGAGAAGGAAGCAAAAACCTGGAGGATGAGGGTAGAAACCCCGTTCGCTGGCTCTGGAGGGATCGGAGCAAGGATGGAATCTGCAATTATTACGTATCGTAGGACGCGCGAAACGCCAATGTCTATGCTGAGGCCGAAATGATACAAAGTAACTTCTTATTGATACATTTACTTCTCATGTTTTATGTAACGTGTTATCCCTCAAACATTCAAAAGGAAGGAAATAAAATGTGCAAGTCAATTGATTTTATGATTTAATGGGGTTTTCTCGCTACAAAGATGTAAGTTTAAAATTTGGGGATCAAAAAAGTAAGCATGTACGTCCTTGGTTACCATAAGCAAAATGCTATAGTTTAAGAGAACAGGCTGTTTCTTTAGTGCTTAGCAACGAAGTTTGGGTGATGCCCTGGTCGTGATCAGGAACATGCGTCTGAGGGAGATGCAGGGAAGTGGTTGTGGACGGGAGCGTGCAGGGGGAACGTGTGCACGGATGAGAGAGAGAGATTCACTGACATCAAGCAGAGGTGGTGCAACATAGTGTGCGGGGGGGGGGCTGGTGAGATTCAATGAAAGCAAGCAGAGGTGGGGTGGCATAGTTAGTGCGGGGATGGTTGAAAGGGAATTGCAACTGGGCATAAAGGCAGAAGGTGGTGGACATAGTGTGCGGGGGGGGGATGGTGAGATTCACTGACAGCAAGCAGAGGTGTTGTGGAATAGTGTGCAGGGGGGGGGGGTAGATTCACTGACAGCAAGCAGAGGTGGTGCAACAAAGTGCGGGGGGGCTGGTGAGATTCAATGAAAGCTGGCAGAGGTGGTGTGGCATAGTGTGCGGGGGGATGGTGAGATTCACTGACATCAAGCAGAGGTGGTGAACATAATGTGCAGGGGGGGGTGAGATTCGTGACATCAAGCAGTAGGTGGTGTGGGCGTATGTGCGGGAGGAGGTGGATTCACTGACAGCGATCAGAGGTCCTGGCAGCAGGGGGGGAGAGAGATTCATGCGCATCAACAGAGGTGGTAAAACAGGAGATCACTGCATCAAAAGGTGGTCAAATAGTTTGGGGGTTGAGATTCTGAGACACAAGCATAGTAGTCTGCACGTAATATCAAGGTGGGGTATGACAGCGAAAGATTGGGGTAGAGGACATGCGCATTCCTGTAATCAAAAACAATAAAGCTCTAGGTTCTGCTGATCTTAACCATTCAGAGGCATTCTAATCTGAGAATTCATCCCCAAGTTGTTGTGAGACAGACATCATTTAGGTTTCAGATAACATTCACCCATATTCTGCTGAAATACTATACATTTTAGTTCCTGCTGAAAAACACTTACACCTCTCAGGTTCTGTTGATAACACACCTTTTAGGTCTTGCTGAAAAGATTTACACTTTTCAGATATGCTGAAGAACATTTACATCTTTCTTTTCTGGATAACTGCTTGACACTCTCAGGTCCTGCTGATAAATATTAACCCCTCAGGGTTCTGCTGATAACACTTACACCTCTCAGGTTCTGCTTTATAACACTACACCTCTCAGGTTTCTGAAAGATAACACTTCTCAGGCTTGCTGATAACAGTTACACTTTTTCCCCTCAGGACCTTGCTGATAACACTTACACCCCTCAGGTTCTGATGATAACATTTACACCACTCAGATTCTGCTAATAACACTTACACCCCTCAGGTTCTGTTCATATCACTTACACCCCTCAGGTTCTGCTGATAACACTTATACCCCCAGGTCCTGCTGATAACACTTACACCTCTCAGGTCCTGCTAATAACACTTACACCTCTCGGGCCATAGTTGGCTCGGAAGAAAAGCCATCAAGCGATCATCTATTCCTCTATCAGAGCTCACAGAGGGAAACTCAGGGAGTCAGAGAGATAAACCAGGGACTCGTGTACATAGAGGAACTTTAAAAAATGATCTAAAAAAAACAAACCCCCAATTAAAAAACAAATAAATTAAACACATAAAAGTCGCATATTGTTGCTGGAACCAATCAGAATCCGGCTTCTAGCTTCATAAATCAAAGCTGAACTCTGATTGGTTCCCATGAATGTTACTTTGTATCTGATGCTCATTGTTTTCCCAAACAAAAAGTAACAAGTCTGAGAAGACGACCATAACATCTCCCTAGACGAGTGACCATGGCCCAAAGCTACAAGTGCTACAACAACCGCCCCGACAAGAAAAAAGTATCATTGCTTCTTGGAAACAACAAGTTCTGGAAATTCCGGCATCGCAGCCGCGACCACACAAAAGCCGCCATTGAACCCCAGGTGGTTGCTACGGAAAGGCCGCACAGCGCTGGCACCTCCTATAGAGGTGACCTTAGTACAACTAGGGACAGGACTGAGAGTCAGATCAGCCAGAGGATATAGAGAAAGAGTTCTTCTCTAAAAGTCATTCGGGCGAATAGAAGCCGCAAGCTGGAAGCTGTGTAATACAGTATTATATAGGGAAAGGCAGCTGTTGGTACAGAGATATGATAATAGAGGAGGAAGCTGAGGGGTACAGATATAAAGAATAGGGAGGCAAGCTGTGGGTCCGAATAATGGATAGGGAGGAGCTGTGGATTACAGTATAATTCGATAGGGGAGTTCAGCTAGTGGGATACAGTACTATGATAGGGTGAGGAGTGCGGTGCAGTTTCATCGATAGGGGAGTCAGCTGTGGGATTACAGTATATGATTGAGGGAAAGGCTGTTGTGGGTACAGTGATATGATAGGGGTGCAAGCTCTGGGTAAGCAGTATATGATAGGGAGGCAAGTGTAGGGGTGCAGTCATATGATAGGGAGGAAGCTAGTGGGTAACATTTATATGAATAGGGAAGGGCAGCATGAGATGGGTACAGTATATGATAGGGAGGCTGATGTGGGGTTGCACGTATAGTTAGGGTAGAAGGACGCTGGTGGATACAGTATATGAATAGGGTGCAGCTATGTGGATAACTGTAATATGAATATGGGAGGCAGAGGTGGGATGAGTATAATGATAGGGAGTCAGCTGTGGGTGCAGTATATGATGGGAGGCAGCTGTGGATACAGTATATGATAGTGTGAAGGCTGCTGTGGAATACAGGAATATGATAGGGAGGAAGCTGTGGGTGCAGTATATGATAGGAGGCAGCTGTGGGTACAGAATATGATAGGGAGTCAGCTGTGGTAACAGTATTGATGGGAGGAGCAGTGGGTACAGTATATGATAGGGAGGCAGCTGTGGGTGCAGTATATGATAGGGAGGCAGCTGTGGATACAGTATATGATAGGGAGTCAGCTGTGGATACAGTATATGATAGGGAGTCAGCTGTGGGTACAGTATATGATAGGGAGGCAGCTGTGGGTGCAGTATATGATAGGGAGGCAGCTGTGGGTACAGTATATGATAGGGAGGCAGCTGTGGGTGCAGTATATGATAGGGAGGCAGCTGTGGGTACAGTATATGATAGGGAGGCAGCTGTGGGTACAGTATATGATAGGGAGGCAGCTGTGGGTACAGTATATGATAGGGAGGCAGCTGTGGATACAGTATATGATAGGGAGGCAGCTGTGGGTACAGTATATGATAGGGAGGCAGCTGTGGGTGCAGTATATGATAGGGAGTCAGCTGTGGGTACAGTATATGATAGGGAGTCAGCTGTGGATACAGTATATGATAGGGAGGCAGCTGTGGGTACAGTATATGATAGGGAGGCAGCTGTGGGTGCAGTATATGATAGGGAGTCAGCTGTGGGTACAGTATATGATAGGGAGTCAGCTGTGGATACAGTATATGATAGGGAGGCAGCTGTGGGTACAGTATATGATAGGGAGGCAGCTGTGGGTACAGTATATGATAGGGAGTCAGCTGTGGGTGCAGTATATGATAGGGAGGCAGCTGTGGGTACAGTATATGATAGGGAGGCAGCTGTGGGTGCAGTATATGATAGGGAGTCAGTTAGTGAGGTACAGAGTATATGATAGGGAGGCAGCTGTGGATACAGTATATGATAGGGAGGCAGCTGTGGATACAGTATATGATAGGGAGTCAGCTGTGGGTACAGTATATGATAGGGAGTCAGCTGTGGATACAGTATATGATAGGGAGTCAGCTGTGGGTACAGTATATGATAGGGAGTCAGCTGTGGGTGCAGTATATGATAGGGAGGCAGCTGTGGATACAGTATATGATAGGGAGTCAGCTGTAGGTAGAGTATATGATAGGGAGTCAGCTGTGGGTGCAGTATATGATAGGGAGGCAGCTGTGGGTGCAGTATATGATAGGGAGGCAGCTGTGGGTGCAGTATATGATAGGGAGGCAGCTGTGGGTGCAGTATATGATAGGGAGGCAGCTGTGGGTACAGTATATGATAGGGAGGCAGCTGTGGATACAGTATATGATAGGGAGGCAGCTGTGGGTACAGTATATGATAGGGAGGCAGCTGTGGATACAGTATATGATAGGGAGGCAGCTGTGGGTGCAGTATATGAGATAAGGGATAGGCTGATGTGAACCGGTAAGTATATGGATAGCGCGACCGTCAGCTGTGGACTACAGTATATGATAGGGCAGGTCAGCTGTGAGGTACCAGTATATGATAGGGCCAGGGCAGCTGTGGGCGACCATTATATGCTAGGGACCGGCAAAGTCGCTGGGTACAGTATATGATAGGGAGGCAGCTGTGGATACAGTATATGATAGGGAGGCAGCTGTGGGTACAGTATATGATAGGGAGGCAGCTGTGGGTGCAGTATATGATAGGGAGTCAGCTGTGGGTACAGTATATGATAGGGAGTCAGCTGTGGATACAGTATATGATAGGGAGGCAGCTGTGGGTACAGTATATGATAGGGAGGCAGCTGTGGGTACAGTATATGATAGGGAGTCAGCTGTGGGTACAGTATATGATAGGGAGTCAGCTGTGGGTACAGTATATGATAGGGAGGCAGCTGTGGGTACAGTATATGAGGGAGGCAGCTGTGGGTGCAGTATATAGAATAGGGAGGCAGCTGTGGATAACAGTATATAGATAAGGGAGTAAGAGTGAGGATACAGTATATGAATAAAGGGGAGAAAAAGGCAGCTGTGGATACAAGTATCATGTATAGGGAGGCAGCGTGTGGGTGACCTCGCTAAATATGATATGGGAGTCATGCTTTTAGGGCGGCTGCCGCGTGCTCGTTGATATGATGAGTGGATTTGGTCGCAGCTAGTGGGTTAACAGAGGTATTATGATAGAGAGAGTTAGCTGTGGGTACAGTATGACCTCGATTAGGCGACAGTGTCAGCTGTGTGGGCTGCAGGCTCTCTTAAGATAGTGGACGTTCCTGCTGTGGGGCCCTTTCGCAGTTAGATATGGATAGGATGTCGAGCTATTTTGGGTCCAGCTATCTATGACTAGGGAGTTTCCCCAGATAGTGGATTAGCGCAGTGATAGATGGGACGCCATAGCTCGTGGATACGCTAGCACTATGGATAGCGGATGTTCAGCACGTGGGACCATGCATAAATGATAGGAGAGCACTTGTGGACTACCAGTATTTTGATGGTGAGTGTCTGCTGCTAGGTAGAGGCTATAGACTAGGGATTTAGTTCTATGACTTGTGGGTGAAAAGTATATGAATAGGGAGGCTGCTGTGGGATGCTGATATATGATTAGGAGGCAGCTGTAGGTGCAGTAGTATGAAATAGGGGAGAGAAGGCAGCTAGTGGGGGGACAGTAATATATAGGGTGGGGTTGGGTATTTTCTTATGATGGGGGAGGATTAGCTGTGGAAATCAGTACGTAAAGATAGGGTAGGAAGGCTAGTGGAAATACAGATCATAATCGGGATTAGGGAGTCAAGCTAGTGGGGTGACAGTATAATGATAGAGGAAGGCAAGCTGTGGATACAGTATATGATAGGGAAGGAGTAACTGCGGAAAAAAATTTTGGTAAATTATTTGACGTGGCTATGTATATGATTAGGGTAGGACTAGTGTGTGGATAACGCAGTATAGTGATTAGGGGTAGGGGCGCGAGCTGGGTGGGTGCGAGGATGGAGTGTGATAGGGTGGCAGCTGTGGGAGGGAGTGACAAGTATATGATAGGGAGGCAGTGTGGGTTTACTAGTATATGATTGGGAAGGCAGCTGTGGATACAGTACATGATAAGGGTAGGGCGCGAGCTGTGGGTACAGTATTGATGATTAGGGGAGGAATTGCTGTTGTGATACGCGTTTATTATGATTAGGGATTGCTGAGCTTGTGGATTAACGTGTTTTATTGATAGGGAGTCAAGCCCTTTTGGAGTGGGTGTGCAGTGTTATGTTAGGGATGAGCAGGTCTGTAGGGTTAGATCATATTATGTATCTTCGGGCAGAGTTGGTGCAGGGGCTGGTGGCTACATAGGTGAGAGATAGGGGGAGGGCAAGCGCTGTGGGATAAGGTAGTGATGTGAGTAGCGGGCGATGACGGGGTGGGTGTCGCGGAGTAGATAGAGTAGAGGGGGGGGGGGGGCGCGCAGGGCGGGGGGGGGGGTACAGGTATTGAGTGAGGTAGGAGGAGGCTCAGACTCAGTGGTCGGACTAGTATTATGATAGGGAGTCAGCTTGTGTGGTTGTAACAGAGTTTTATGATATGGGATTTTGGCAGTTGTAGAGGTACGCAGTATATGATAGTGAGTCAGCTGTGGTTACAGTATAAGATTAGGGAGGGCAGATGTGGATCAGTTATATGATGTTATGGGAGGACAGTCTTGTGGGTGCTGTTACATGATGTGGTAGCGCGCAGTCATAGCGGGTTACAATGGTATATGATAGGGGAATGTCAGCTACTGTGGATTACAGTATATTGATAGGGAGTCATGTCATTTTTTTGGTGTTGGCTGTGAGTTTCTAGTATATTTGTGAGATAGGGAGGTCAGTTTGTGGGTTGCAAGTTATGATTGGGAAGGCAGCTTATGTTGGGTTACAGAGATTATGATAGGGAGTCAGCTGTGGGTACAGTATATGATAGGGAGGCGCGCCGGGGGGGTGCAGGTTAGTATGATAGGGAAGTCAGATGCTGTCGTGGGGCGTAGTGTGATGGATAGGGGATGGTCAGGATTGGAGTGGGTGCAAGTAAATGGATATGCGATTGGCGCAGAAAGCTTTTTTTTGGGGTGTGTACAGTATATGAATAGGGAGGCTAGCTAGTGGGTTACAGTATTGATAGGGAAGGCAGCGATTGTGGATACTAGGATATGAAGGGGGAGGCAGCGGTGGGTGCTAGTATATTTTTTTGTGTGTATGTTTGTGGAAGGCTCAGGCTGGGGGTAGCCAGATATATATTAGAAAAGGAGTGGAGCTAAGGTGTAGGATTACTCTCAAGTATAATGAGTTAGGGAAGGCAGCTGGTGAATGTAGAGTAAATGAGAAGTGGGAGGAGCAGCTGTGGGTACAGTATATGATAAGGGTACGGCAGCTAGTGGGTGCAGTATATGATAGGGATAATGCAGCTGTGGGTGCAAAAGTGTATGATAAGTGAAGGAAGCTGTGGTTAACAGTATGGATGGATAGGGACGTCAGCGCTGGTGGTGTCGGGAGATATATGATAGAGAGGCAGCTTCATGGGTAAAATGCAAGTATATATGATAGGAAAGATCAGCTGTGGGTACCAGTATAAAGAGATAGGGATTGTCAGCTGTGGGTAGCTAGTAGATGATAGGGATTGTACAGCTGGAGGTTGCAGTATAAATGATAGCGATAAAGGCAGGACTGACTCTGGGTACAGTATATGATAGGGAAGGGTCAGTGTAGTGAGGGGTGCGTATATGAGTAGGGGTATTGTCAGACTGTGGGTACAGTGTATATGATAGGGTTAGTCAGCTGTGGGGTTTTGCAAGATATGGGATGTAGGGGGAGGCAGTTGGTGGTGTAGAGGCGGGGTATATGGAGTAGGGGGTGGGACAGCGCGGGGCGTGGTGGGGGTGTTAGCTAGGTTATAGGATGAGGGGAGGCAAGCATGTGGGGGTAGAGGGTATGGGTGGAGAGGGGGGAGGGGCAAGTGTGGGATAATACAGTATAGGAATAGGGAGGAAGTGTGGGTGCATATATGATCTGGGAAGTCAGATGGTATACAGTATAGATGATGTAAAGGGGAGTAGTAGTTGTGGGGTACCAGTATATGATGAATGGTTGGCAGCTGTGGATTAACAGTTATATGTTAAGGAAGTCAAGTGTGGGTACAAGGTATATGATAGGGAGGTCAGCTGTGGAATAATAGTATGTCAATGATGTGGTGGCAAAGCTGTGGTTAACAGTCATAATGATAGGGATAGCCGCTGTGGGTAGAATGGATTATGATGAGGGATTGGCAGCTGTGGGTTACGAGTAGAATATAGGATGTAGGGAGTCAGTTGTGGTTAAGTATGTATGATAGGGAGGCAGCTGTGGGTGCAGTATATGATAGGGGAGCAGGCTGTGGGTACAGTATATGAAAGGGAGTCAGCTGTGGGTGCAGTATATGATAGGGTGGCAGCTGTTGCGATACAGTATAGTAAGGGAGGCACGCTGTGGGTTTACAGTAATATTGATAGGGAGGCAGCTAGTGGGTACAGGTATATTTGATAGGGAGTCAGCTGTCGATACAGTATATGATGGGAGGCAGCTAGTGGGTACAGTTAATGATAGGGAGTGCAGTATGTGGGTTCAAGATAGATAATGGATAGGGAGGCAGCTGTATGAGTACAGTTATATAGATGTAGGGGAGTCAGTTGTGGATAAAGTATATGATAGGGAGGGGCGCTCAGGACTGTGGCGGGGGGGTAGCAGTGGTGATGGATGGAGGGGAGAGGTCGCGCAGCTGGGGTGGGGGTAGCAGGTTAGTATGATGAGGGGAGGCAGCTATAAAGTGGGATACAGATAGATATTGATAGGGAGGGCAGCTGTTGAGATGCAAGTATAGATGATAGGAGTTAGCTTGTGGAGATGCTAGTTAATATACGAATACGGGAGGCAGCTGTGAGGTACATGGTATAATGTAGAGAGTTAGCTGATGGGTGCAGTATATGAATAGAGGAGGCATGCTTAGTGGGTGCATTATATGATAGGATTGTACAGCTGTGGGTACAGTTTAATGATGTGGTGAGTCAGCTGTGGATACAGTATATGATAGGGAGGCAGCTGTGGATACAGTATATGATAGGGAGGCAGCTGTGGGTGCAGTATATGATAGGGAGTCAGCTGTGGGTACAGTATATGATAGGGAGGCAGCTGTGGATACAGTATATGATAGGGAGTCAGCTGTGGGTGCAGTATATTGAATAGGGAAGGCAGAGCTGTGTGGGACGCGTCAGTAGATTGATAGAGAGTATAGCTGTGGGTCAGTAATAATGATAGGGAGGCAAGGGGCCTTTTTTTGTGGGTGTCAGTATTTGTTAGGGTGAGATCAGCAAAAATGGCTGTGGGATGCCAGTATATGAATCGGGAGTGCAGCGAAGGGTGCAGTATATGATAGGGAGTCAGCTGTGTTTACAGTATATGATAGGGAGGCAGCTAAGATGGAAGATGTGCAGTATATGATGAGGGAGTCAGCGGTGGTACCAGATATGATAGGTGAAGGTGCAGCTGTGGATACAGTATATAGAGATAGGGTAGTCAGCTGTGGATGTTACAAGAGAAGTATGATAAGGATTCAGCTGTGGGGTGCAGATATATGATTGGGAGAGCAGGGGGGGGGGGGCAGATGTGGAATACAGTTATGTTGGGAGTCTGCTGTAAGGTAGAGTATATGTAGGGAAGTCAGCTGTGGGTGCAGTATATGTTAGGGAGGCAGCTGTGGCTAAAGTATATGATAGGGAGGCAGCTGTGGGTGCAGAATATGATAGGGAGGCAGCTGTAAGGGGACAAAGTATATGATAGGGCGGAAGTGTGGATTACAGTATATGTATAGGGAGAGGAAAGCGTGTGGATACAGTAAAATGAATAGATGAGTCAGCTGTGGGGACAGTATATGATAGGGAGCAAGCCTGTGGACCGTACAAGTAAATATGACTGTGTAGGGAGACAGCTCGCCGTGAGTTGCAGTGATATATGAATAGGAGGCAGCTAGTTGGAATACAGTATATGATAGGGAAGGCAGCTATGTGGGATGCTCGGTATATGGGGTGGCAGCTTGTGGATACAGTATGATGATAGGGGAAGGCAGGCATGTGGGTTAACAGTATAGAATGAATGTAGGGAAGGCAAGCTGTGGATCAGTATATGATGGGGCGGAAGTATGTGGATACATTAATATGATAAGGGGAGGCAAGATGTGAGATTCAGATATAATGATAGCGGAGTCAAGACTCGTGTGGTCGCAGTAATGATAGGGAAGTAAGTTGTGGATGTACCGTATATATAAGATATGGGAGTATAGCTAGTGGAAACAAGATATAATGATAGGAAGTAAGGCAGCTGTGGGAAAATGCTCATAGCTCAGTAACAAGGGATTATGATAAGGGATGGCAGATTGCGAGGATTACAGTATATGAGAATAGGGAGGCAGCTGTGAGATACTCAGTAATTTATGATAGGGAGATCAGTGTGGGGATTTAAGTAAATATGATAGGAAGAGTCAGTTGTGGGATGCAAGTATAAGATAGGGAGGCAAGCTGGTGGGTACAGTATATGATTAGAGAGTCAGCTGTGGGTACTCTACTGTATATGATAGGGAGAGCAGCTTCAATGGTGACAGTATTTAGATAGGGAGTCAAAGAGCTGTAGGGTACAGTTATATGATTAGAGAATTGTCAGGCGAGATGGTTTGCCGTAAATATGATAGCGTAAGGCTCAGCTGTGGGGTACTGAGATATATGAGAGGGATGGCAGCTGTGGGTACAGTATATGATAGGGAGGCTAGCGTGTGGAATACAGAAATATTGTGATTGGGAGGCAGGGCGTGGGTGGGTACAAGATATATGATAGGGATTGTCAGCTGTGGATACAGTATATGATAGGGAGGCAGCTGTGGGTTGCAGATAATGAAATAGGAGTAAGTGGCAGCTGTGGGTACAAGTATGGATGATAGGGAGGGCAGCTGTGGGTGAGTATATGATAGGGGGGCAGCTGTGGGTACAGGATATGAGAATAGGGAGGCAGTGACCGTGTGGGTAGCGGTATATTGAATTAGGATGAGCAGACTGTTGGGTGCAAAGAATAGTGTAAGATATGAGGCAAGACTCGTAGGGTTACAGTATATGATAAGGGAGATCAGCGGTGGGGGGGTGGCGTAGGGTGGAGGATGAGGGAGGGATCAGGCAGCTATGGGTTGGCAGTAATATGATGGAGATCAGCTTGTGGGGTACAGAGTTAGTTAGGGAGTGTCAGCTGTGGGTTCAGTATATGATAGGGAGGCAGCTGTGGGTACAGTATATGATAGGGAGGCAGCTGTGGGTACAGTATATGATAGGGATTGTCAGCTGTGGGTACAGTATATGTGGGAGGGCAGAGTAGGTGGGTGCAGTATATGATGGAGGCAGCTATAGTGTAGGATACCGTATATGATAGCAGGTAGGCGCTTTTGGTTACAGTATATGATTAGGGAAGGTCAGCTTGGGGTTAGAGTACTATGATAGGGAGGCAGGCTGTGGATTACTGTATATGATAGGGAGTCAGCTGTGGGTGCAGTAATATGATAGCGAGGGCAGCTGTGGGTACCGGTATATGAATTAGAGGAAGGAGCAGAGTCTGTGGGTACAGTATATGATAGGAAGTCAGCTGTGTATACAAGTATCATGATATGAAGGGAAGTCAAGCTGTGGGTCGTATATGATGTAGATAGAAAGGTGGCAGCTAGTGGGGTACAAGTCTATGATAGGGAGACAGCTAGTGGGTAAACTAGTATATGATTAGGGAGCAGCTGTGGAATACAGTATATTGATAGGGAGGCAAGCTGTGGTACAGTTATGATAGGGAGGCAGCTAGTGGGATAAGAGTATTCATGTTAAGGGATAAAAAGGCCAGCTTTGCGGGTACAGTATATGGATAAGGGAGTCAGTTGTGGATTCAGAGTATTATGTTTAGGGACAGGACAGGCTGTGGGATGCAAGATATATGCTTGGGGGCAGTGTGGGTACAGTATATGTAAGGGGAGTAACAGCTCTGTAGGTACAGTATATGATAGGGAGTCAGTTGTGGATACAGTATATGATAGGGAGGCTAGCTCGCGGGTTACAGTATTTGATGTAAGGGATTAGTGTGAGGAATATCAGTATAAAATGGTATTAGGGAAGCAGCTCTGTGAGGCTAACAGATATATGTAGGAGAGGCTCAGTAGTGGGAATTACAGTATAATGTAGGGAGTCAAGCATGTTGGGTAACCAAATGGATAATGAAATAAGAGGGTAGGCAGTGTGGGTACGAGTATTACTGATAGGAGAGGCAGCTGTTGGTGCAAGTATATGATAGAGAGGTCAGCTGTGGGAGATACAAGTATATGAATAGGGAAGGAGACGTGGGTACAGTATATGATAGGGAGGCAGCTGTGGGTGCAGTATATGATAGGGAGGCAGCTGTGGGTACAGTATATGATAGGGAGGCAGCTGTGGATACAGTATATGATAGGGAGTCAGCTGTGGATACAGTATATGATAGGGAGGCAGCTGTGGGTACAGTATATGATAGGGAGGCAGCTGTGGATACAGTATATGATAGGGAGTCAGCTGTGGGTACAGTATATGATAGGGAGTCAGCTAGCAGGGTACAGATATATGATAGGGATGGGCAGTCATGGATAACAAGTAGATGATAGGGAGGAAGATGGTGGCATACTGTATAGTGTGATAGGGAGTCAGCTGTGGATATAGTATATGATAGGGAGGCAACTGTGGATACAGTATATGATAGGGAGGCAGCTGTGGGTATGCTCAAGTATATGATAGAGGAGGGACGCTAGGTGGATACAGTATATGATAGGGAGTCTGCTGTAGGTAGAGTATATGATAGGGAAGTACAGCTCGTGGGTGCAAGTATATAGATTAGGGAGAGCATAGCTAGTGAGGTTCACAGTAATATGATTTAGAGAGTTAGTTGTGGGGGCAGTAATATGGATAGGGATTGTCAGCTGTGGGTAAAGTATATGATAGGGAGTCAGCTGTGGATAACAGATAGTATTATGATAGGGAGGCAGATCGCTGGTATCAGCTATATGAATTAGGGAGGCTCAGCTGTGGGATGCCTAGTATGATGATTGGGAGTCAGCTGTGGTTACAGTATATGATAGGGTGTCAGCTGTGGATACAGTATATGTAGGAGGGCAGCTGTGGGATAGACTATATGATAGGGAGGCAGCTAGTGGACGCTCACTCGCGCTCGCTCGGATAGGAGGACCGTCAGTCTTGTGGCATACCAGCTATTATGATATAGGGATCGGCCAGACTGTGGGCTCCATGCAGTATTCATTGATAGGAGAGGCAAGCTGTGGAGTTACAGTATATTGATTAAGGGAGGTCAGCTAGTGGGTGCACGTATTGATAAGAGAGTTAAGATGTGGGCTGCAGTTATATGGATAGGGGAGGAGCCTGTGGGATGCAGATATAGATAGGGAGGCAGCTAGTGGGTGCAGTATTATGATAGGGAGGAGCTGTGAGGGTACATATATGATAGGGAGGCAGCTGATAGAGGTGCAGTATATGATAGGGATGGCAGCTGTGGGTGCAAGTATATGATTGGGAAGGCAGCTGTGAGCTACCTGTAGGTTATGGAGTTGGAGACGAGGCAAGCTGTGCGGTACAGTAGTAATTGATAGGGAGGTAGGCTGGATGGGTAAAGTATCATCTGTTTTAAGTCGGATGGGCGTCAGTAATATATAGGGAAGTCAGGATGTCAGGGAAAGACAGATATTTGTTAGGGTAGGCAGGCTGCGGGATATATAAGTAATATAGATAGGGATGTCAGCTGTGGGTCAAAGTATATGTAGGAGGTTCAGTCTAGTGGGTGGCAGTATATGATAGAGAGTTAGCTGTATGGTGCAGTATAATGAATATAGGAGAGTTACTGTAGGGTGCAGTGATATGATAGGGAGGCCAGCTGCTGGATACTCAGTTAAGTAATGATAGGGAAGGCAGCTGTGGGTACAGTATAATGAATAGGGAGGCAGATGTGGGTGAATGTATATGATAGGGAGTCAGCTGTGGGTGCAGTATATGATAGAGAGTTAGCTGTGGGTGCAGTATATGATAGGGATTGTCAGCTGTGGGTACAGTATATGATAGGGAGTCAGCTGTGGATACAGTATATGATAGGGAGTCTGCTGAGTGGGTCACAAGATATATGATAGAAGGAGGCAGCTAGTAGGACAACAGTAATAAATGATAGGGAGTCAGACTTGTGGGTATCTGTAGTGCTGATAGTGTGGATTGTGCAGCTGTGGCGTACTAAGTATATGTATTGAGGGGGGAGGGGGCAGCTGTGGGGGGTGGCAGTTGGTAGTGGGTAGGGGGGGGCGGGGCGTGCACGGGGTATAGACAGTATATGAAGTAGGGAAGTCTGCTGTGAGGTACAAGTTATATGATAGAGGAGATTGTCATGCTAGGGTGTGGGTACAGTGTGATGGTTAGGGGGAGGTTCAGCGTGGGTGGGGGAGGTGTTAGTGAGTGTTAGGAGATATCAGAGCAATAGCCCAAGGTCACCCAGATAAGTGATCAGCGGAGGGATACCAACCAGGGAGACGATTCAATCTGTGATTAGGGACACAGGCGTGTTGTCGCAATGTGTGTGCAAACTGTAATTACCCATCCAGAAGCTAACATCCCAGACACTGCAACGCTCTAAGACAGATCCCCCATTAAAAACACTGACCCGCCCCATTTACTACCCAGACCATAAAAACGCACCACGGTTATTAAGCACAGCTGATTGAGTGAACTGATTGTCCAATTTGTAGACCATTTTGTTGTCATGTTTTTTCTTGCTGACTTCTTGTGCCAGAACTTTTGGATTAGAGTTTGGTACGGAGCAGCCACGCCCCACCTCCACCTCACTAGTTAAGTCAACGCCAACCTTGTCTATTAAACCCCATCAAGACTCAGTCTTCAATAAAATTGTTGATTTGTTTATTATTAATATAGAAATAACAATACGATGCCAACAATTCCCACTCCCCTTCAATCCGCATCATCAGCAACACCAAGCTATTTGGACGGGCTTGCGTGTTAGAAGAAGGGAAATAGGGGGGGTAGAATATGTGATCAAATAAAGATACAATTTGCGTATAGTTCTTCAATTGTTTGTGAATATAAGTTCTGAGTCATCTGGATACAAGACTTTCCCATGGTACCAATTGCTAAACGAAAAGAGAAAGAGCGCATATGATTTGTATAAAGCATTGTAGAGTCTCCAAAAATACACGGATCTCTGGGTGAACCAGAGGAAGGATTTGGGGGACAATGTGGTCGAAAAGAGGGACATTTAAAGGGGTCGTCAAACAAGTGTTAAGTGGTGAGCAGATTTGATACTCTCTAGAGTGTGTATTATACAAAGAGTTTTTCCATTTCTGGAGTAAAAAAAAAAGAAAAGTTAGAACTATGTGACCGGGAGGGAGATATGGGTCGGAAGTGGGGCCAACTGTACAAAAGGAGAGGAAACACTTGGATCTATTGGTTATACTCCACGCGCTTTAGTCCATCTCAATCTACTCACTCTATCCAATGCCATCCTACCGGATGCTGTATCAACCGGGCTCCTCGCTACGTTTGACTTATCACATTGGGTAATCCCATCTAAAAGAAGAGCGAAAATCTTGTGGGTAAAGTATTGTAAGAAATAGTACTTCAGGTTTAGGTCAATGGCCTGCGCGCCGCGCAGAGGTGTACGTTCCAGCTGTTGTGAAACAGTATTGATAAAACTCGATCTATTGGCCCCCAGGAATGGCCACCCAACGTAACATGTACCACTTAATAATAACTTGTGCTTTCCTCATGTTATAGAAGGGATTTTTGGGCCCACCCCCCCACAGGACTGAGGATCCAAAAAACAGGTAGCGACTAGCTACCTCTGCACCCCCATATAATCCTACGCATAAAACCCTGGTCCCGCCAAGACAGCCACATCTAGGAGCTCTACATGAATTCTAGATCTCCTCTGACTTCCAGATCACTTCATGATTTGCAGGAGAGACTCTGTTGTAGCTTAATGGAGGGCGGGCGGGAGTGAAGGGTATGAGTCGCGACAAAATCCTTGCCTTGTGTGTCGAGAGACTCTCACTCGAAGGGCGCGGGGCGTGGGCTCGAGAGGGGAGGGCGGAGTCGGCAGAGTGAGCGCTGCTAGAGTTGGGGGCAGCCGTGAGTGAGACTGGAATAGAGTTAGTTAGTCTCAGATAATTGTTTACTGGCCCCTTTATAAGTAAGGGACCAGACGCAGTCTTGTACCTAATGCGATGTTAAATCTGGATTGCAAGTTTAGCACTGTCTACTGCTAACTAAGTTCCACCGAGTTAAATTTGGCTTACACTTTTAGCACTAAGTGGTGCAACGAGGAAGTATCTGGAGGTTTGTTTTTTTCTTGTTTCCGTCCCTCTACCTAAATCGCACCCCCACGCCATTTTTGCTCGCCAAACCCACGCCCCTCTTTGTCCCAATCGGGCCTCATCACGCTCTTTGTCGGACGAGTGACGCGGAAGTGTCTGGTAAATCTGTGTCAAAACAGACATAGTAAATGTGGTAGTGAAAGTTGATCATTATTTTATGCGCAAATTGTAGCACTGAAATTGTGGGGCAATTGCCTTGATTAATAAATGTGCCCCAAAGAATGTTTGATCTTGCCTCGGGCACAAGTCCTGTTTACGAGAAAGTTGATGAAAGGCCTGTGTGTTGTGGTGAGTTTGCTGAAGGGGGTTAAGGATACCCTAGGATGAGGGTTGACAGTAAGGTTTCAGGGACTACCAGGGGGCCCGCGGGTGGGCAGAGGCGCTCGAGGGTGGGCCGCAAGAATCGCGGCGTGTACGTGGTCGCGAGGGGATAAGGCAGAACGACCGAGTGAGTGTGGGTATTTGGAGGTAGAGTGCATGATGTGGCTGGGGGCGGCCTCCCATGATTTGCTGGACTGGAGGTAGCATTAGGTAAGCAGTCGCTACCGAGGTCTATGAGCTCTCCATTTATGTTTTGTCATGTAATTAGTGGTGCTATTTGGGCCCCCTCAGGGTGCAGGGGCACTCGGTAGCGGACTGCTAGGCGTAGGGGGGATTTTGGATTAGAAAGTGCTCAAAGGGAAAAGGCCCAGTGGATCTTCTATCTACAAAACCTACCATCCTCACATGGGCTTAATGACTCTTTCTCACTTGCTCTCCATTTATTTAAAGCCTCCTCTAATATTATTTTAGTAAAATTTATGAGTATATCCTTGTTATCTATTTTTTTATAATTTATATACTAATGTATCGTTTGTATTATCTGGATATTGATTCTTTGGCTAATGTTGTGATGTGCGGAAATATATGTACTTTTTTTACTATTATCTATTATTTACCCATTTTATGAGTATATTTTTGGTCCGGTTATAATTATCCTTCTGCCTTACATTTATGGCAAATGGTTGTAAAGTTTGACTCGTATCTTTGTGCTATATTTGGCGGCCAACTTCTCGAATAGACAAGGTTTGTCGATACAATTGTACTTTGTTGACATTAGCGTCGTTAAAACATCAAACAATACTATCGCTATTTCGCCTTGTCTTCCTGTGCTCGGCTTGTGTCCCATCATGCTTTTCACGTTCTCTATTAGCGCACTAATTATTCATAGTAAATACTGACACTGGACCTACTAGCAGTGAGAATAGTGCGCATGGGAAGTTGCCTTTTTTGCATTATACTTCCTTTAGTTGTATTAGTGACGTATTTATTGAGCAGGCATGGGCAAGGGACGGACCTATGCTATGTCTGTGTGAGTGCAGGGAGGGTGGCGGCGGTTGGTCGATTGTTAAACTAGCTTCTTCTCTCATTTCTATATGAGGATGTGTTGCTGTGTTCGATGTGTAAGTTCCGTGACAGCCGCAGCCTTGCTTGTCCACGTAATAATTGTGAGCGGCGTGTGTGGTGTGTCTAACCGATCCACTATCCCATGGTAACGGCTCTCGGAAATCTTGCCCATGGGAGTGGGAGGCAGCGCCCAGGCGCAGTTGCTATTTTCCGGAGTTCGCTACTTCTCGTTATACGCGTGGTAAGCATGGCATCTTATGCTCTGTGGGAATAAATATATTCAGGGCCCTGATTCCTCTTTACCTTTCACATAGCTACTTTGATTAATGTCCGATAGCCACTACATATACTTTTAACACTCCTCTCAGAACATCTTATTCTAATTTAGAGCGCATTGTCTTAATATCTAACTACGCGATACATCCCGTACTTGTCTCAACCTGCGTGTGTATTCATTATAGTAATTTTTGGGACTGTTATAGTCTGTTTGTGGATGTTTTGTATATTATGTATATATTGAATGGGTTTACTATCGCATTGGTATCGCGAGTGGACATGTGTCTATTTGTTATGTTCTTGTTGATACCGCCTACACTATGTGTGTTGGGTAGATCACGCGGTTGGACATACTTTGTTTCGTATTGCTATAGTAGGGCGCTAGTGTTTGTCACCTAATACATGTATTGTAACCCTTTGTTGTAGATTAAGTTCATCTCCTTTTGTGATAGTAATGTTGTTTGTTCTGTGTTTTGGTTTTTTGTGCCCTATATTCACTCTAGTATTGCACTTTAGATTTATGTGATCATTTTTATTTCATATTGGTAGCGGCGCATTTTTGTTCCGGGTGCTTGTGGGGTGTTCCCCTCGCACAATATTTTCGGGCCAGCGAATTCTCCGCTATCTTTGCCCTTATGTCTTAATTATTGTATATGTCATGATACATTATTAAGAAGTTATATTTATACAATAAATATCATACTTCACCTCTAATAGGAGCATTCGTGATGATTCTCGAGTCAAGTTTGTTTGTGCTTATGTTGCAAGAGAATGGCTTTTAAGGGCCACCTCAGGCTGCAGGGCCCAGGCCCAAACTTAAACGACTGTTGCTCAAACCTCTGCACGAGCGAGTGTTAAGCTGATTGTATGCAGCTATAATAAAACAAATCTTTCCTCTTGTTATAAGGACTTTGTCCGCAGCGCAAATGCAGAGGCCTTCCTATGCATTTTGTAAATGGCATCATGGTAGCCTGGGTAATAGGGGGGTTAGGCGCCGCGCCCACGCCTTGACTGTTTTTGACTCACCTGTAAGGTCTGGAGATTAGAAGTTACCACCTCTGATTTGGTCTGGGAACAAGTCTTTAAAGAAAGGATAAGATTTTGTTTTATTTGATCTCTGGATCAGCCCTTCTAGGAGCAGTTAAGTATTGACAGGTGGATCTGGTTCGAAAGTAGGAGCCGTCCCTCCACTAGAGGAACACTTGGCTGCTATGGGTCTACCTCAGGTTTAGTGAGGTTCTTAGAGGTTACAATATGTCGCCCATTGACGTTGGGTTCCTATTCCCTCTATAACCCTCTCTTCTACGTTTCGTTGACTCACCAGAGGTTTCATTTCATCTTCATCTTTGAAGTAATAGAGCTGGTCCACTAGAGCACAGAAGATACACATATAATTACGCGGTGTGCTCAAGGGATCTCTTGGTGACGAAAGCCTCCTTTGCTCGCAGACATTCCACACTTGATGGCGTTCTGCCGCCCTTGGCCGGTTGGGGGGCTCTCGGGGGAGACGTTGTAGTCATCCATAATCAGACTGATGGACTTTTCTGTAAAAGGAGCAAGAAGAGGAGAGAATTGAAACATGTGGACTCGACTTTGTTCCAAAGGAGAGAAAAAAGAACTAAATGAGACACAACGGTAAAATAAATATTCCCTGACAACAATAGTTGCCCGGCGAGGGTTCCTCCTGTGTTCCTCAGGCTTGTCTCCGAGCCGGTGGCAGTCAGCGGGGAGCTAACCTACTTTTTCAGTGTGGTTCAGCTGTAAAAGGCGAAGAAAGGAAGGAAGCAAATCATGGAGGTGTCAGGTAAGGTGTCATGGAGGTGTCAGCCAAACCTCGCGCCTCTCCTGCCGGTGTAGACCAAATACTGTGCAATAGAGTCACGCGGGTGCACCGTCAACCTGCATGGTGGCCCCGCTCATGTGGCTCCAGACACTCTGCAACCGTAATAAAGGACATTGATTTGTCCCCAGATATTGATTGAGGCTGTTACACACTAAGCGGAAGTCGACCGGTTACCGCACTGTGTCTCGCCCCAGTCAGGTCTATTGTCCTCTCATGTAAAGTGTAGACCAGAAGCTTTGTGAAGGCTTCTAAGCTCAATGGATAAGAACTTTCCACCATTGGTCCAGATCTCAAAATATAAAGCACTGAAAATAGCAAAGTGCAAAATACCCGGGTACAAGAGCTAATTCCATAGGGGCTCCCCCAAATTTACACACCCCACCAACTGCGTCACCTTATATACTTACCCCTACCAACTAAAATCAAATGCACTGAGATGTACACTGGGTCCTGGTATATACACTGGTTACCCTGTGCATGTAGTTACCCTGTGGATAGGTTACCCTGTGCATGTAGTTACCCTGTGGATAGGTTACCCTGTGCATGTAGTTACCCTGTGGATAGGTTACCCTGTGCATGTAGTTACCCTGTGGATAGGTTACCCTGTGCATGTAGTTACCTTGTGGATAGGTTACCCTGTGCATGTAGTTACCTTGTGGATAGGATACCCTGGGAAGGGTTATTTTCCCTTGGGGTTTGGTTCCCTTTGTCTTTGTGGGTTCCCCTTGTGGATAGGTTCCCCTGTTATGTATTTTCCCTTGTGGATAGGTTACCTGTGAAAGTAGTTACCCTGTGGTTTAGGATACCCTGTGCATGTATTTCCCTTTGTGGATGGGTTACCGGGGCATGTAGTTACCCTGTGGTGGGTTTTCCCTTTTATTTAGTTACCTGTGGGATAGGTTCCCTTTGAGTAGTTACCCTGTAAAATGGGTTTCCCTGTGATGTAGGCCCTGTGGATGGGTTCCCCTGTCAGGTTTTTCCCTTTTGGGGATGGGTTTACCCTTTTCATGTAGTTCCCTTTGTGGATAGGTTACTCTTTTGCATTTGGTTCCCTTTGTGGATGGGTTACCCCGTGCATGTGGGTTAAAATGTGGTTTGGTTACCCTGTGAAAGAAATTACCCTGTAAATAGGTTCCCTGTGCATGAAATTCCCTTTTGGGATGGGTTTTTCCCTGGGCATTTTAAATTCCCCTTGTGGATAGGTTCCCCCTGTGCATGAAATTTAAATTTGGATAGGTTACCTGTGTTGTGGGTTCCCCTTGTGGATAGGTTCCCCTTGTCCCATGTATTTCCCCTTGTGATAGGTTACTCTTTTGCTTGTAGTTCCCTTTGTGGATAGGATACCCTGGGCATGTGGGCCCCCCTTGTGGATAGGTTACCTGTCTTTTGGTTTCCCTTTGTGGTTTAGGTTCCCCTTTTGTTCGGGTGGGTTACCCTTGGGGAAATAGGTTACCTGTGCATTATTTCCCCTTGGGGATGGGTTCCCCTGTGCATGTAGTTACCGGGTGGATGGGTTACCCTGTGATGTATTTTCCTTTTTGGATGGGATTACACTGTGCATGTTTTTCCTTTGGTAGGTTACCCTGTGCGGGGGGTTTTAAAATTGGGGGGTGGGTTAAACCTGTGCATGTGGGTTCCCTTTGTGGATAGGATCCCCTGTGCATGTAGTTCCCCTGTGGTTTTTTTTCCCCTGTGCTTGTAGTTCCCCCTTGTGGAAAAGGATTCCCCTGTGCATGTGGGTTCCCTTTGTGGATATTTTTACCTGTGAATGTAGTTACCTTGTGGATAGGTACCTGTGCATGTTGTTCCCCTGTGGATGGTTCCCTTTGTGCATGAAGTTCCCCGGGTGGATAGGTTCCCCATGTGAATGTATTTTCCCTTGGGGGAGGGGTTCCCTTGTCATGTAGTTACCCTGTGAATGGGTTCCCTTGTGCATGTGTTCCCCTTGGGGATATTTTTCCCCTGTCATGTAGTTCCCTTTGTGGTGGGTTTTCCTGTGCAGGTAGTTCCCTTGGGGATAGGTTACCTGTGCATGTAGTTCCCCCTTGTGGATGGGTTTCCCCTTTTCTGTAGTTCCCCCCCCCCCCGGGGGATGGGTTCCCCTGTGAATGTATTTCCCCGGGTGGTTAGGTTACCCTGTGCATGTATTTAAAACTTGGGGGTTTGGTTCCCTGTGATGTAGTTCCCCCTGGGGATGGTTACCCTGTCCCTTTTGTTTCCCTGGGATAGGTTACCCGTGCATTGGGGAAACCTTTGGGGATGGGTTTACCCTGTGCATGTAGTTACCTTGTGGGGGTAGGTTTAAACCCTGGGGATTTTGTAAGTTCCCTTTGTGGAAAGGATACCCTGTAATGTTTTAAACTTGTGGTTAGGTTACCCTTTGCATGGGTTCCCTGGGGATAGGATACCCTGTGAAATGTAGTTACCCTTTTTGGATGGGTTTTACCCTGGCATGTAGTTCCCCTTGGGGGTTTAAGGTCCCTTGTGCATGTGTTCCCCTTGGGGTTTAGGAAAACCCTGTGATGTAGTTACCTTTTTTTGGATGGGTTTTCCCTTTTGGGGCATTTAGTTCCCTTTGTGGATGGGGCCCCCCTGTCCCATGTAGTTCCCCTTGTGGATGGGGTTACCCTGTAAGGTATTTTCCCTTGGGGATGGGTTTAACCCTGTCATGTAGTTCCCCTTGTATGGGTTCCCCTGTGAATGTGATTAAACTTGGGGTTTAGGTTACCCGGGTGCTGGGGTTTAAACTTTTTGGATAGGTTACTCCGTGCATGTATTTACCCTGTGGATGGGTTACCTGTGCATGTATTTACCCGGGGAAATTGGTTCCCTGTGCATTTTTGGTTCCCCTTGGATGGGTTTTACCTGTGCATGTAGTTCCCTTGTGGAAAAGGTTACCCGTGATGTAGTTAATTGGGGATGGGGTTTTCCCCTGTGCATGTAGTTCCCTTGTGGTTGGTTCCCTTGTGCATGGGGTTCCCCTTGGGTTTGGGTTACTTTTGTGCATTTTATTTTACCTTGGGGGAAAAGGTTACCTTAAAATTGGTTCCCCTTGGGGATGGGTTTTACTCTGTGAGGGTATTTAAACCCGGGTGGTTTAGGTTACCTGTGATGTTTTTAACCCTTTGTGGAAAAGGTTTAAACCTTTTGCATGTAGTTCCCCGGTTTTTTGGTTACCCTGTACTTTTGGGGTGGGTTACCTTGGGGGTTTGGGATAACATTTTCATGTAGTTCCCTGGGGATGGTTAAATTGTGCATGTAGTTCCCTTTGTGGATAGGTACCCTGGGGGCAGGTATTTTCCCCTTGTGGAAGGTTTCCCTGTGTTTGTTTTTTCCCTTGGGGGATAGGTCCCCTGTGCATGTATTTTCCCTTTGGGGATTTTTTAAACCCTGTGCATGTATTTCCCTTGTGGTTTGGTCCCCTGTCATGTAGTTCCCCCTTGTGGTTAGGTTACCCTGTTTGTATTTAAACCTTTGTGGATGGGGTTTCCCCTGTGAGGGTTTTTTTCCCTTGTGGATAGGTTACCCTTGCAGTAGTTCCCCTTGGGAATAGGTTCCTTGTGTTTGTAGTTACCCTGTAAATGGGTTTTCCCTGTGAAATGTAGTTACCGTGTGGATAGGTTACCCTATGCATGTGTTCCCTGTGGAGATTCCCTTTTGATGTATTTTAACCCCTTGTGGATAGGTTCCCTCTTAGGTAGTTCCCCTGGGGGGATGGGTTTACTCTTGTATTGTTTTTTAAACCTTTGTGGTTAGGTTACTCTGTGCATGTTTTTTACCTTGTGGATGGGGTTACCCGTGCATGTAGCCCCCTTTGTGGATAGGTTCCCCCTTGTGAAATGTAGTTACCTGTAAATAGGTTCCCTTTCTTGTAGTTACCTTGTGGATATTTTTTCACTGTAATGTATTTCCCCTTTTTGGATAGGTTCCCTGTGCTGTATTTAAACCTTGTGGTTGGGGTTATTTTGTGCATGTAGTTCCCTTGTGGATGGGTTTTACTGTGCATGTGTTCCCTTGTGGATGGGTTTTACCTGTGCTTTTAGTTACCCTTTTTGGATAGGAAAACCCTGTGCATGTGTTCCCTTGTGGTTTGGTTCCCCTGGCATGAGTTACCCTTTGGATAGGTTCCCCTGTCTTGTATTTAAACCTTGGGGGATGGGTTTTCCCTGTCATGTATTTACTTGTGGTTAGGATCCCCTGTGCATGTGTTCCCCTTGTGGTTTTAGGTTCCCCCCTGTGCATTTGTTACCTTGTGGTTAGGTTACCTGTGCATGTAGTTCCCCCCTTTTGGATAGGTTACCCTGGGGCATTTTTTAACTTGGGGATGGGTTTTCCCCTGTGCAGTAGTTCCCCTTGTGGTAGGTTACCCTTTTGCATGTAGTTCCCCTTGGGATAGGTTACCCTGTCATTTAGTTCCCTTTGGGGGATATTTTTCCCTGTGCATGTAGATTCCCCTTGGGGATAGGTTCCCCTTTTGTGCATTTAGTTCCCCTTTTGTGGATAGGTTACCCTGTGCTTTGTAGTTCCCCTTGTGGGGGGGTTTAACCTGTAAAATTGTAGTTCCCCTTGTGGATGGGTTTTACCTGTGCATGTATTTTCCCCTTGGGGAAAAGGTTACCCTGTGCATGTAGTTCCCCTTGGGGATAGGTTACCCTGTGCATGTATTTAACCTTTGTGGATAGGTAACCCCCTGGCATGTAGTTCCCCTTGTGGATGGGTTTAAACCTGTGCTTGTTTCCCTTGGGAAAGGTTACCTGTGCTTTAGTTACCTTGGGATAGGTTCCCCTGTCATGTAGTTCCCCTTGGGGATATTTTTAATTTGTGATGTATTTCCCTGTGGATGGGGTTCCCCTTGTGCATGTGGGTTAAAACCTTTGGGGATGGTTACCTTTTCATGTGTTACCCTGGGGTTAGGGTTACCTGTGCATGTATTTCCCCTTGTGGATAGGTCCCCCTTTCATTTTGTTACCTTGTGGATAGGTTACACTGTGCATGTAGTTATTTTTTGTGGATGGGTTCCCCTGTGCATGTATTTCCCCCTTTGTGGATAGGTTACCTGTAAAATGGTTCCCTTTGGGTGGATAGGATCCCCATGAATGTATTTTACCCGTGGATGGGTTACCCTGTGCATGTAGTTCCCCTTGTGGATGGGTTTTCCCCTGTGCTTTGTAGTTACCTTGTGGTTTGGTTTACCCCGTGAATGTAGTTCCCTGTGATGGGTTACCCTGTGCATGTAGTTACCTTTTTAAAAAAGGGTTCCCTTTGGGGCATTGGGTTCCCGTGTGGATGGGGTTTCCTGTGCATGTATTTTAATGTGGATGGGTTTCCCCTGTAAGGTAGTTAATGGGGGGAATGGGTTATATTGCATGTAGTTACCGGGGGAATAGTTACCCTGTGCATGTGATTTTTTGTGGATAGGTTCCCTCTGTGCATGTGGTTACCTTTTGGATAGGTTACCCGTGCATGTATTTCCCCCTTGGAAAAGGTTACCCTGTGCATGTAGTTCCCCTGTTTTAATTTTCCCGGGCTTGTTTTTTTTTTTTTTGGGGGATAGGTTCCCCTGTCATGTAGTTCCCCTTGGGGTTGGGTTTAAACCCTGTGCATGTATTTAAAACCTTGGGGAAATGGGTTACCTGTGCATGTATTTACCTTGTGGATAGGTTCCCTTGTGCATGTTTTTTAAGGTTTGTTACCCTTTTTTGGTGGATAGGTTACCCTGTGCATGTAGTTCCCTTTGGGGGTTTTGGGTTTTACCTGTGCATGTAGTTACCTTGTGGATAGGTCCCCTGTGCATTTATTTTCCCCTTGGGGATGGGGTTACCCTGGCATGAGTTCCCCTTGTGGATAGGTCACCTTTTTTTAAAAATCCCCCCCCCCCCCCTTTTTGGATAGGTTACCCTGTCATGTAGTTCCCTTGTGGTAGGGTTTACCCGGTGAATGTAGTTCCCTTGGGATATTTTTCCCCCTGTGCATGTATTTTCCCCGGGTGGATAGGTTACCGGTGCATGTATTTTTAACCTTTGTGGATAGGTTACCCTGTGCATTTTAGTTCCCCTGGGGATAGGTTAACCTGTGAAATGTATTTTACCTTGTGGATAGGATCCCCTGTGCATGTGTTACCCTGTGGATGGGGTTAACTGTGCATGTAGTTACCTTTGGATAGGTTACCTGTGCAGGGATTTCCCCCTTGTGGTTATTTTACTCGTGCATTGTATTTTACCCTGGGGTAGGTTACCCTGTGCATGTATTTCCCCCTTGTAAATAGGTTCCCTGTGCTTTGTAGTTCCCCTGGGGTTTGGGGTTACCCTGTGCATGTAGTTACCTTGTGGATAGGTTACCCTGTGCATGTTTTTCCCTTTGGATAGGTTCCCTTTGCATTTTTGTTTCCCTGTGGAAGGTTCCCCTTGTGCATGTAGTTACCTTGGGGATAGGTTTACTCTGTGATGTATTTCCCCTTGTGGGATAGGTTACATGTGCATGTATTTCCCTTGGGATGGGGTTACCCTGGGGCCATGTGTTCCCCTGTGGATGGGTTTTACCCTTTTACGGGTTGTTATCTTGTGGATAAAGTTTCCCCTGTGAAGGTTTAAGTGCCTTTTTCCGGGGAAATAGGATACCCTGTGCATTTTATTTAATTGTGGAAAAGGTTACCCTGTGCATGTAGTTCCCCTTGTGGTTTGGGTTTCCCCTGTGCATGTAGGGGATTTTTGTGGATGGGTTTAAACCTTGTGCTTTTTAGCCCCCCTTGTGGTTTAGGTTACCCTGTGAATTTTAAATTTCCTGTGGATGGGTTTCCCCCTGTGCATGTATTTCCCCCTTGTGGATAGGTTACCCTGTGCATGTAGTTACCTTGTGGATGGGTTCCCCTTTGTGCATGTAGTTCCCCCCCCTTGGGGGATAGGTTACCCTGTGCAGTATTTTACCTTGGGGATAGGTTTCCCCTGTGCATGTAGTTCCCTTGTGGATGGGTTTTCCCCTGTGCATGTAGTTCCCTTGTGGATGGGGTTACCCGTGCATGTAGTTCCCCTGGGGGAATGGGTTTACCCGTCCCATGTAGTTACCTTTGGGGGAAATAGGTTCCCCGTCATGTGGGTTACCTTTTAATGGGTTTGCCCTGTGCATGTATTTAACCCTGTGGATATTTTTACCCTGTGATTTTGTTCCCTTGTGGATGGGTTTTTAAAACCTTTTCCATGTAGTTACCTTGTGGATAGGATACCCTGTCATGAGTTCCCCTGGGATAGGTTACCCGGGTTGCATTTTATTTCCCTTTGGGAAATAGGTTTACCCTGTGAAATGTATTTCCCCTTGTGGATAGGTTACCCTGTGCATGTAGTTACCTTGTGGATAGGTTACACTGTGCATGTATTTAAAATTTGGTTGGGTTTCCCCTTGTGCATGAAAGTTCCCCTGTGGTTTGGTTACTCTGTGTATGTTTTCCCCGGTTGATAGGTTACACTGTGCATTTTGTTGATTTGGTGGTTAGGATACCTGTGCAGTAGTTCCCCTTTTGGGTTGGGTTTTAAAAGTGCATGTAGTTACCTTGTGGATAGGTTACCCTGTGCATGTAGTTACCTTGTGGAAATGGGTTTTTGCCCTTTTCATGTATTTTACCCTGAAAAAATAGGTTGCCCTGTCCCATGTATTTACCCTGTGGTTTGGTTAACTGTCCCATGTAGTTCCCCTGGGGAAATTGGGTTTAAACCCTTTTTCATTTTTATTTTCCCCTTACATTTTGGGTTTTAAACCCTTTTGCATGTAGTCACCTTACATATTGGTTAACCTGTGCATGTAGTTACCTTGCAGATATTACCTTGCTCTCAAAGTTCCAATGGAGGGCTCCACCAAACTACAAACCCTACACCCCCTCTGTCTCGGGCCCTTTTCCCCATAAAAAAAGCATTTCCCAGGAAGTTATTCTCGGGGGCCCCCTTTCACCCCCAAAGGGGGCCCCAACCCCCCCCCCCCCCCCCCCCCCCCCCCCGGGAGTTTTTTTTTATGGGCCCAAGCCCAAAAACCTGGCCTTGAGTGCTGTACGTGGCCTCCAGGCAGCATGTTTGAGCCCCCCTGTCCCCCAAACCCGACTTTGGGGACCCCTTTGGAAAATCTTTAGGGGATCAAAGTCCCAGAGGGTCAGAGATATGTTTCAAAGTAACACTTTTATGTAGATTTTCACTATATTTTTCCCACAGACGCCTCATTCTGTAATTGGAAGCACAGTGACATTTTATGGGGGCTATTAATGAACCTTGGAGGCAGAACCTACCTGTGTTTGCTGCAATTTACCCGGGGAAATTTATGGGGGGCCTCGGGGCGGGATTTTCTCTTTTATAAAGCCCCCAAAATTAAATTTATTGCTTTTGGGCCCAGGAGATTGAAAAGGGCGGCTCGGCCTCCACATTTCTGCTGCAATCGTCCGAGACCAAAGTGGCCTTTGCACAAACACATGACGGACGGCGCCGTATCCTCCCGTAACATTTAATGCTTCAGCAACGTTATAGCGGCTCAACCACTCGAGCCAAGACGTTATAGAAAGTTCTAGACAAACAAATCTGTACCGGAAAAGACTGAACCTGAAATCTTTTTGGAGGCCCAGATGACAAGACTATGACTCTAAATCTATGGAGGCCAAGATGACAAGACTATGACTCTCATACTATGGAGGCCAAGATGATGAGACTATGACTCTCATACTGACATCAGAAAGAAAACATGACTCTCATACTATGGAGGCCATAATGACAAGACTATGACTCTCATACTATGGAGGCCCAGATGACAGGACTATGACTCTCATACTATGGAGGCCCAGATGTCAAGACTATTACTCTCATACTATGGGGGCCCAGATGCAAATACTACGACTCTCATACTATGAAGGCCAGATGACAAGACTATGACTCTCATACTATGGAGGCCCAGATGACAAGACTATGACTCTCATACTATGGAGGCCCAGATGACAAGACTATGACTCTCATACTATGGATGCCAGATGCACTGAGTACTATGACATCTACAAAACTTATATGACCATCAAGACAATATGACTCTCATACTATGGAGGCCTTTATGACGAGACTACGACTCTCAAACTATGGAGGACCAGATGACGAGACTATGACTCTCATACTATAGAGGCCAGATGACGACTATGACTCTCATATAATAGAGGCAAGATGACAAGACTATGACTCTCATACTATGGAGGCCAAGATGACAAGACTATGACTCTCATACTATGGAGGCCAAGATGACAAGACTATGACTCTCATACTATGGAGGCCAAGATGACAAGACTATGACTCTCATACTATGGAGGCCAAGATGACAAGACTATGATTCTCATACTATGGAGGCCCTGATGACAAGACTATGACTCTCATACTATGGAGGCCCAGATGACGAGACTATGACTCTCATACTATGGAGGCCCAGATGACAAGACTATGACTCTCATACTATGGAGGCCCAGATGACAAGACTATGACTCTCATACTATGGAGGCCAGATGACAAGACTATGACTCTCATACTATGGAGGCCCAGATGACAAGACTATGACTCTCATACTATGGAGGCCAGATGACAAGACTATGACTCTCATACTATGGAGGCCAGATAACAAGACTATGACTCTCATACTATGGAGGCCAGATAACAAGACTATGACTCTCATACTATAGAGGCCAGATAACAAGACTATGACTCTCATACTATGGAGGCCCAGATGACAAGACTATGACTCTCATACTATGGAGGTCCAGATGACAAGACTATGACTCTCATACTATGGAGGCCCAGATGACAAGTCTATGACTCTCATACTATGGAGGCCCAGATGACAAGACTATGACTCTCATACTATGGAGGCCCAGATGACAAGACTATGACTCTCATACTATGGAGGCCCAGATGACAAGACTATGACTCTCATACTATGGAGGCCCAGATGACAAGACTATGACTCTCATACTATGGAGGCCCAGATGACAAGACTATGACTCTCATACTATGGAGGCCCAGATGACAAGACTATGACTCTCATACTATGGAGGCCCAGATGACAAGACTATGACTCTCATACTATGGAGGCCCAGATGACAAGACTATGACTCTCATACTATGGAGGCCAGATGACAAGACTATGACTCTCATATTATAGAGGCCAGATGACAAGACTATGACTCTCATACTATGGAGGCCCAGATGACAAGACTATGACTCTCATACTATGGAGGCCAGATGACAAGACTATGACTCTCATACTATGGAGGCCCAGATGACAAGACTATGACTCTCATACTATGGAGGCCCAGATGACAAGACTATGACTCTCATACTATGGAGGCCCAGATGACAAGACTATGACTCTCATACTATGGAGGCCCAGATGACAAGACTATGACTCTCATACTATGGAGGCCACGATGACAAGACTATGACTCTCATACTGTGGAGGCCCAGATGACAAGACTATGACTCTCATACTATTGGAGACCAGATGACAAGACTATGACTCTCATACTATGGAGGCCCAGATGAAAAGACTATGACTCTCATACTATGAGGCTTCAGATGCAAGACTAGACTTCATACTATGGAGGCCCAGATGACAAGACCATGACTCTTATACTATGGAGGTTCAGATTGCAAGACTATGACTCTCATACTATGGGGGCCCAGATGCAAATACTACGACTCTCATACTATGAAGGCCAGATGACAAGACTATGACTCTCATACTATGGAGGCCCAGATGACAAGACTATGACTCTCATACTATGGAGGCCCAGATGACAAGACTATGACTCTCATACTATGGAGAACCAGATGACAAGACTATGACTCTCATACTATGGAGGCCCAGATGGCAAGACTATGACTCTCATACTATGGGGGCCCAGATGCCAAGACTACGACTCTCATACTATGAAGGCCAGATGACAAGACTATGACTCTCATACTATGGAGGCCCTATGACAAGACTGACTCTCATACTATGGAGGTTCCAGATTGCAAGACTATGACTCTCATACTATGAGGCCCAGATGACAAGAATATGACTCTCATACTATGGAGGCCCAGATGACAAGACTATGACTCTCATACTATGGAGGCCCAGATGACAAGACTATGACTCTCATACTATGAAGGCCCAGATGACAAGACTATGACTCTCATACTATGGAGGCCCAGATGACAAGACTATGACTCTCATACTATGGAGGCCCAGATGACAAGACTATGACTCTCATACTATGGGGGCCCAGATGACAAGACTATGACTCTCATACTATGGAGGCCCAGATGACAAGACTATGACTCTCATACTATGGAGGCCCAGATGGCAATACTACGACTCTCATACTTTGGGAGCCCAGATCCCAAGACTACGACTCTCATACTATGGAGGCCCAGTTGACAAGACTATGACTCTCATACTATGGAGGCCCAGATGACAAGACTATGACTCTCATACTATGGAGGCCCAGATGACAAGACTATGACTCTCATACTATGGAGGCCCTGATGACAAGACTACGACTATCATACTATGGAGACCCAGATGACAAGACTATGACTATCATACTTTGGAGGCCAGATGACAAGACTATGACTCTCATACTATGGATACCCAGATGACAAGACTATGACTCTCATACTTTGGAGGCCCAGATGACTAGACTATGACTCTCATACTATAGAGGCCCAAATGACAAGACTATGACTCTCATACTTTGGAGGCCTAGATGACAAGACTATGACTATCATACTATGGAGGCCCAGATGGAAAGACTATGACTCTCGTACTATGGAGGCCCAGATTGTAAGACTATGAGTCTCATATTATAGAGGCCCTGATGATAAGACTATGACTCTCATACTATAGAGGCCCTGATGACAAGTCTATGACTCTCATACTATGGAGGCCAAGATCACAAGACTATGACTCTCATACTATGGAGTCCAAGATGACAAGACTACGACTCTCATACTATAGAGGACCTGATGACAAGACTATGACTCTCATACTTTGGAGGCCCAGATGACAAGACTATGACTCTCATACTATGGAGGCCCAGATTGTAAGACTATGGCTCTCATACTGTGGAGGTCCAGAAGACAAGACTATGACTCTCATACTATGGAGGCCCATATGACAAGACTATGACTCTCATACTATGGAGACCAAGGTGACAAGACTATGACTCTCATACTATGGAGGACCAGATGATAAGATTACGACTCTCATACTATGGAGGCCCAGATGACAAGACTATGACTCTCATACTATGGAGACCAAGGTGACAAGACTATGACTCTCATACTATGGAGGACCAAATGATAAGATTACGACTCTCATACTTATATTTTCACACAGCGCTCCCCTGTATCGGGAACTCGATATGCCATCAAATTCTATGGTGGGAGTACTCCATTAATTCACAGAGGGTAAGTAGAATAGTTGCAACTACTCCACTTTCCCTTTGTACTAGTTTTGTCTAAGAGGTGATCAGAGTAAGGTTGCATAAAACATTTACACAGGAAAGCAAATTGCTCTTCATTAAAATGATATTGCACATTTGAATTTATATACATTGCGTAGTACACTGCTACTGTTGTTATATTGCTGTTGCACCTTGTGTATTACTGTTAGTAGCCCTGCGTGACTTTATGGTTGTAAAAATCTAATAAAAATTAACAATTTAAAATAAAAAATGATATTGCACAATCACCGGTAACTTTAAATAACAATGTCGTTTATGGTATCAATGAAATGGTGCCAGGTGGTAGCCGTAAAGCCAATGCCACCTACACTGTATATATAGACAGTATGAACATATCAGAAGTCGGTCGCAGAATCCTTATCGACCTGATCTCAGTGAAACATAGAAAAACAATATTTCAGTATTTCTCATGTTCAGATCTGTTGCTCTTCTGATCCCTCGTCGGCGTGCCCGCATTAATCCACCATAGATGAAGCACTCGCCGCTCTCCTCATGAACGTGAGTCTTTTGAACTGAGGAAAATCTTTCAGTATTTTTCCCTTTTAAGTTCCATCATTTTAGATTCGAACAATGAGGTCATTTGCTTTCAATGATTGTTCCCAAATCCAGCAATTTGCTTGTGGTCTCCGAGATCTAATCTGTTGATGCCGCCGTTCCCAAATTCCAATCAGCTTGTGAAAAACTGCTTAAGGGATAAATGAAAGTTACTTAAAAAGCCATCAATACCCTCAGAAGATATTGACTGCCTGTAATTAGAGGAGCAGAAATTGAGCAAGGACGGCGCTACAGATGTAGCAGAGCCGGAACCCCCACGTACATAGACTGCTCTGCAAAGAAAAGATACAATGTATCAAGTCACCCAGTATTCAAGCCAGTTGTATATGGGCCCGACACTAATTTGGCCACATTTTAGGGCCATAGTCAGACTTCATGGTTCCACTGGACCAATGTTCCTCCAATCTATCCCTGTTTGGTTCAACAACGGTTCGACCAAAATTTCAGGATGTCCCAAACTTCTAACCCAAACCCTAAGCCAAGCCATAATCCTGACTGTAACACTAAATTGGGGTCTTCAGGGGTTACTTTACCAGTCCCCAGCTGGCCTTCCAACATCCAGCAGAGCATTGGGTTGTTCTAACCATTAAGGTCAGGTTTAGGGTTATGGGTCCATTTTTGGCAACTTTTACCAAGAATCCCGAATTGAAGCATTTGGATTTGGTTTGAATATACTGAACTTAGTCAAAGGGATATTCAGCAACGAAAACGAGTCCTGCTGTGTCCTAAAGAAAATCAGGAATTGGAGAGTCCGAATATTTTTATGGATTAGTACATTTACTTTTTTAATAAAGTAAAAAAAAAAAAAAAACATGGGTCCATCAAGTCCAGTGTAAAACTCTTTAGTGTGGATCCAGAAGAAGGTACAAACTACTAAGAGGCGGAGGCCAAGCTTGGAATCCGTATTGAAATGGAGATAGAGTGCCATACATCAAGGCCAACTTATAAACCAGTCACCGGTCCATCAAGTGCCACCTATATCCCTACTGTGTGGATCCAGAAGAAGGCAAAAACCATATGAGGTAGATTCCAAACTTGAAACCACCACTGAAATGGAGAAAGAGTACCATACATCAAGGCCAACTTATAAACAGGTCCCCGGTCCATTAAGTGTCACCTAAAATTCTACAGTGTAGATTCATAGGAAGGCAAAAATTTGTATGGGATGAACACCAAACTTGGAACCCCCATTGAAATGGAGAAAGTGTGCCATACATCGAGCCCAATTTATAAACTATTATATTAAGTCCAATCTAAAACCTCACAGTGTAGATCCAAATGAGGGCAAAAATTTGTATGGGAAGAACATCAAAATTAGAACTTCCATTGAAATGGATAGAAAGAGTCACACATCGAGTCCAACCTATAACTCTACTGTGTCGATTAAGAAAAACAAAAACTACTGTGATGAGGAGGCCACACTTGGAACCCCCACGGAAATGGAGAGAGTGCCACCCGTCAAGTGCAACTTATAACCAGTAACTGGTCAATTGAGTCCAACCTATAACCCTCCTTATCAGGTGGATTCCAAGCTTGAAGCCCCCATTGAAATGAATGGAGAGAGCCATGCATCCAGTCCAACCTATAACCCTAAAGTGTGGATCCAGAAGAAGGTGAAAACCCCTTTGAGGTGGATTCCAAACTTGGAACCCCCAATGAAAAGAATGGAGAGAGCAATGTATCCAGTACAACCTATAACCTTACAGTGTGGATCCAGAAGAAGGCAAAAACGCCTATAAGGTGGATTCCAAACTTGGAACCTCCATTGAAATGGATGGAGAGTGCCACGCACGAATCTTTAACACTACTGTGTCGATCAAGAAAAACAAAAACTCCTACGATGAGGATGCTACACTTGGAACCCCCATTGAAATGGAGAGAGTGCCACCCATCAAGTCCAACTTATAACTGGTCACTGGTCAATCAGGTCCAACCTATAACCCTACTGCGTGGATCTAGAAGAAGACGAAAACCCCTATGAGGTGGAGGCCAAACTTGGAACCCCCATTGAAATGGATGGAGAGAGCCAGGCACTGATTCCAACCTTTAACCCTACTGTGTTGATGCAGAGAAAAGCAAAAACTAATTCTCGGTGAGGTAACCGGTCAACGAAAAAGAGAAAGACCAGCAATGAGTTGGATCAACACAACAGAGAAATATACGGAGGCTGAACTCTCTGTATATGGTGGCTGACCGAAAACCAATCCCTGCTCGGAACAACCATGCACAGAAGAAGAAGCAGGAACCACACACCTGAGGTCACGGTGCTGAGTGCAAGTGGTTTACAATCCCAATATACAAACATAGAGAAAACCACGGAGCCCTCCCCTCCTGATACTCATTGGCCGGAGGCAAAGCTCAGATCATGGGTTTATATCCTCATTCCACAATATTATTCAATTATCCTTCTTAAAAAAAACTTTAAATATGTCAAAATAAAAATATAACTAATAAAAAATACTAAAATGACAGAACATAATACAAAACTAAAAAAACGAATACACAGATTTTTACCCCCAAATCCCACAATCCCCAAAAAACCTGAAAGTCTCACAACCCCCAAAGTCCTGATAACATTTTGATAATTAGAAATCGCATCTAGGTACATAGCAGCACCAGTAATTTTGCTCATCTGCAGCTACATACAGGACTTTGGGATGATGCAACAGCAATTAGAAATTGCTCTAAGTACACAGTAGTGCCAGTAACTTTGCTCACCTGCAATGGAATAGAGGATATCTGGCTGATGCAACAGCCATTAGAAATTTCCTCTAGGTACACTGTAGTGCCAGTAATTTTGCTTGACTCTGCACTGCATACAGGATTATCTGATGATTGATCTCGTCATTAGAAATTGTCCCTGGTATTACACGATTGGTGCCCACGTAATTTTGCTCACCTGCAGTGGAATAGAGGATATCTGCATGACGCAACAGCCTTTAGAAATTACTTCTAGGTGCACAGTACTGCCAGTAATTTTTTCTTACCTGCAGCTAAATACAGGATTCCTCAATGCTGCCTCTGGAGTGCTGCCCCTGGGTCATGTGACCTGCAGCTGAATACAGGATTCCTCACTGCTGCCCCTGGGTCATGTGACCTGCACTTGAAGCTGCTGAACACCTACAGCCTTGGTTGTGTGACCTGGAAGTGGATCTCTCAATGCATTCCTATGGGAAGGGTCAGAGTCAGTCTCATAGGAATGTATAGAGAGACTTCCTCTCAACATCAGAAGCGCAACGTCTATCAGCTAATCAGAGAGCAGGTCATGTGACCTCACAGAGACTGTTGCATCAGCCAGAAATCCTGTATGCAGCTGCAGGTAATCAACGTTACTGGCACTACTGTGTACTTAGAAGTAATTTCTAGTGAACTAAGGAGAAAAATAAACTGGAGTCCTCCTTTAAAGGGGTGTTCCCACCAGAGACTTTGGTGTGTCACCTCTGGCTACATTAACTGAAGGTGATTTCACACTAAAAGTGACTCTGTGCCAGACCTGGAGATAGGAGAGCTGACCCTTAAAACTCAATTACAAGCCCTAACCTTAAAACTAACCCCAACTTAAAGGGGAAATCAAAGTCTGATAGATGCAGGCCCCCGCCTCTAGAACTATCTCATAAATGGGCCCCCAAAAGTTTTGGCTCTGAATGGAGAACCGGTCAGGCTTGTACACAACTCTCCATTCTGTACTATGGGAGTTTTGAGTACGATCAAACACATCACTTCTCTGTAATGGGAATTTCCATAGAGGAGAATGGAGTTGATCCTTGGGGCCACCAGTGGAGCTGATTCTTGGGGCTCACCGTGGAGTTGATTCTTGGGGCCACCAGTGGAGGTGATTCTTGGGGCCCACCAGTGGATGTGATTCTTGGGGCCACCCGTGGAGTTGATTCTTGGGGCCACCAGTGGAGTTGATTCTTGGGGCCACCAGTGGAGTTGATTCTTGGGCCACCAGTGGAGAGATTCTTGGGGCCACCAGTGGAGAGATTCTTGGTATCACCAGTGGAGTTGATTCTTGGGGCCCACCAGTGGAGTTGATTCTTGGGGCCACCAGTGGAGCTGATTCTTGGGTTCCACCATTGACGTTGATTCTTGGGGCCACCAGTGGAGATGATTTTTGGGGGCCACCAGTGGAATTGATTCTTGGGGGCTACCAGTGGAGATGATTCTTAGGTCCACCAGTGGAGGAGATTTTTGGGGGCCACCAGTGGAGATGATTCTTGAGGCCACCAGTGGAGGAGATTGTTGGGCCCACCAGTGGAGTGATTCTGGGGCTCACCAGGTGGAGGTGATTCTTGGGGCCACCAGTGGAGATGATTCTCGGGGCCCACCAGCAGAGTGGATTCTTGGTGCCACCAGCAGAGTGGATTCTTGGTGCCACCCGTGGAGATGATTCTTGGTGCCACCAGTGTAAGAGATTCTTGGGGCCACCAGTGGAGTTGATTCTTGGGGCCACCAGTGGAGATGATTCTTGGGGGGACACCGTGAGAGATTCTTTGGGCCACCAGTGGAGTTGATTCTTGGGGCCACCAGTGGAGATGATTCTTGGTGCCTCCAGTGGAGATGATTCTTGGGGCCACCAGTGGAGAGGATTCTTGGGGCCACCAGTGGACTGTGCCCTTGGTGCCACAGTGGAGTGATTCTTGGGGGCCTCAACAGGTGTAGTGATTCTTGGGGCCCAACAGTGGAGGTGATTCTTGGGGCTCACCAATGAAGTTGATTCTTGGGGCTCACCAGTGGAGTGGATTCTTGGGACCACCAGTGGATCTGATTCTTGGGCCCACCAGTGGAGGTGATTCTTGGGGCCACCAGTGGAGTTGATTCTTGGGTCTCACCAGTAGAGTTGATTCCTGGGGCCTATCAGTGGAACTGATTCTTGGGTCCCACCAGTGGGGCTGATTCTTGGGTCCACCAGTAGAGTTGATTCCTGGGGCCCATCAGTGGAACTGATTCTTGGGTCCCACCAGTGGAGCTGATTCTTGGGGCCCACAACTGGAGATGGTTCTTGGGGCCACCACTGGAGATGATTCTTGGGACCACCAGTGGAGTTGATTCTTGGGATCCATCAATTAAGTTGATTATGGGTGCCCATCAGTGGAGATTAGTCTTGGGGGCCACCAGTAGAATTGAATCTTTGCGCCTGCCAATGGAGTTGATTCTTGATGCCCACCAGTAGAGATGATTTTTGGAGCCGACCAGTGGAGTTGATTCTTGGTCCCCACCAATGGAGGTGATTCTGGGCCACGGAGTTGATTCTTGGGGCAACCAGTGGAGATGATTCTTGGTCACCAACCAGTCGATTCGATTCTTGGGGCCCACCAGTGGAGTTGATTCTTGGTCCCCACCAGTGGAGTTGATTCTTGGGGCCGACCAGTGGAGTTGATTCTTGGTCCCCACCAATGGAGGTGATTCTTGGGGCCACCAGTGGAGTTGATTCTTGGGGCCACCAGTGGAGATGATTCTTGGTCCCCACCAGTGGAGGTGATTCTTGGGCCCACCAGTGGAGATGATTCTTGGTCCCCATCAGTGGAGGTGATTCTTGGGGCCACCAGTGGAGTTTATTCTTGGTCCCCATCAGTGGAGGTGATTCTTGGGCCCACCAGTGGAGTTGATTCTTGGGCCCACCAGTGGAGCTGATTCTTGGTGCCCACCAGTGGAGCTGATTCCTGGGGCCCACCAGTGGAGTTGATTCTTGGGGCCACCAGTGGAGATGATTCATAGGGCCCACCAGTGGAGATGATTCTTGGGGCCCACCAGTGGAACTGATTCTTGGGGCCCACCAGTGGAGCTGATTCTTGGGGCCCACCAGTGGAGCTGATTCTTGGGGCCCACCAGTGGAGTTGATTCTTGGGGCCACCAGTGGAGCTGAATCCTGGGGCCACCAGTGGAGTTGATTCTTGGACCCCCTAGTGGAATATATTCCTGGGGTCCACCAGTGGAGATGACTCTTGGGTTCACCAGTGGAGTTGATTCTTGAGGCCCAACAGTGGAGTTGATTTTTTGGACCCTCCCTACAGTTACTGCCCATACCTCCTGTTTTCTGCCTTCCTCCCAGAACAGCAGCTCTCAGCCCTCCATGCCTATGTGCCCACTATGCTCAGGGCCCCAACTAGGGATTCTCTTACTCCTCGGTGTCCAAGCCTGAGTCGAGCTGTGTATTCCTGTTGAGCCCCTCCATCTTCCGGTTACATTGGAAGGTATGGCAGCTATATCCGCCATGATGCCAGAACCTGCGCCCTGGTGATGACGGACTGGACATTTAGGAGATAAACAATCACTGTAAATGTTCCCTGAAAGAAGCCAAAGGAAATTGACCATTTGTATCTGGATTCAATTTAATCAAATTAAGAATATTTGCAGCCAATAAACACTTTGGATTAAACTGGAGCCGCCTCCCCCCAGGTCCTGATTATATCACCCTACATGAAGTCACTCTCACGGCTGCGTTACCCTCACCTCAAGGACTCTATATTAACAATAGGATCCTGATAAATGGAGGACGGGCGCAAACGCGCTCCCTTCCCCGTCTGATTCATCATCGCGCTTTGCATACAAAACACACAGAATGTAACTCACTGGGAAAGACCAATCATCTGCTGAATAAAGCGTCACAACCTAAAAGATAACGAAGTAAAACTGACACATCTAACACTGATGAGACCCTGACGAAAACCTTCCACGGGGACGTGTGAGGTCCTCTGATAGATGAAGCCCCCCGGGAGCTATGGAGAGGTGCTGCTCCACTGATGTCATAGCTTGGTTTATTTTGGGCATCATTGGGATGATCGGTAAGAGGTGGCTCAGTGGTAAGCAGCATTGGGACGATATGTAAGAGGTTGCTCAGTGGTAAGCAGCATTAGGATGATCTGTAAGAGGTGGTTCAGTGGTAAGCAGCATTAGGATGATCTGTAAGAGGTGGTTCAGTGGTAAGCAGCATTGGGATGATCTGTAAGAGGTGGTTCAGTGGTAAGCAGCATTGGGATGATCTGTAAGAAGTGGTTCAGTGGTAAGCAGCATTGGGTTCATCTGTAAGAGGTGGTTCAGTGGTAATCAGCATTGGGATGATCTGTAAGAGGTGGTTCAGTGGTAAGCAGCATTGGGATTATATGTAAGAGGTGGTTCAGTGGTAAGCAGCATTGGAATGATCTATAAGAGGTGGTTCAGTTGAAAGCAGCAATGGGATTATCTGTAAGAAGTGGTTCAGTGGTAAGCAGCATTAGGATGATCTGTAAGAAGTGGTTCAGTGGTAAGCAGCATTGGGACGATATGTAAGAGGTTGTTCAGTGGTAAGCAGCATTAGGATGATCTGTAAGAGGTGGTTCAGTGGTAAGCAGCATGGGGAGGATATGTAAGAGGTTGATCAGTGGTAAGCAGCACTGGATGATCTGTAAGAGGTGCGTTCAGTTCGTAATGCAGACAAATTTATGATCGGCTAAGAACGTGGGCCTTTAGCAGTAGCAGCATTGGGACTCATATTGTCAGATGCTTGCTCAGTGGTAAGTGCAAATTTTAATAGGATATTGTAATGAGGTGGCAGTTGGTAAGCACATCTACGGGGTCGAATCATTGGCTTTTGTTGCGTAAGGGAACATTAGGAGGACGGAAAGAATTAAGTGTTCAAGTGGTAAGCACATTGGTATTGAAATTTTAAGAGAAATAATTAATTGCAAGCAGCATTGGGACGACACAGTAATGGTTGCCTTAAGTGTTCAAGGCAAAACATACCATGATATACGGGTCCCGTCAGGGTAGACGCATTAGGTTTCGAAGAGGGGGCTCAGGGTAAGCATTTAGGATGTCTGTAGAAGTGGTTCGTGGTAAGCAGCATTGGATGATCTGTAAGAGGTGGTTCAGTGGTAAGCGCATTGGGAGATTGTAAAAGGGGGACGTGGTAAGCGCATTGGGAGATATGTAAGAGGTTGTTTTGTGAAAGCGCATTTGGATGATCTGTAAGAGGGGGTTCAGTGGGAAAAGATTGGGGTGATCGTAAAAGGTGGTTAGTGGTAAGAGCATTGGGACGTATGTAAAAGGTTGCTCCCGTGGAAGCAGCATTAGGTGACTGTAAAAGGTGGGTTTAGTGGTAAGCAGCCTGGGTTATTATTTGAGGTGGTTCAGTGGTAAGCAGCATTGGGATGATCTGTAAGAGGTGGTTCAGTGGTAAGCAGCATTGGGACGATATGTAAGAGGTTGCTCAGTGGTAAGCAGCATTAGGATGATCTGTAAGAGGTGGTTCAGTGGTAAGAGAAATGGGATGATTGCAGAGGTGGTTCAGTGGAAAGCAGCCTTTGGGGTGATCTGTAAGAAGTGGCGTGGTAAACAGCTTGAGATGATCTGTAAAGGGGGGATCAGTGGTAAGAGCATTGGATGATTGTAAAAGGGGTTCAGTGGTAAGCAGCACTGGGATGATCTGCAAGAGGTGGTTCAGTGGTAAGCAGCCTTGGGATGATCTGTAAGAAGTGGTTCAGTGGTTAGCAGCATTGAGATGATCTGTAAGAGGTGGTTCAGTGGTAAGCAGCATTTGCACGTAGTAAAGTGGTCAGTGGTAAGGCTTAGGATGATCTGTAAGAGTGGTTCGTGGTAAGCAGCATTGAGATGATCTGTAAAAAGGGTTTTGTGGTAAGGCCTGGGATGATCTGTAAGAGGTAAGTGGTTTCACGTATCAAAATTATCGATCAATTATGATTACAAAGCCAGCTAAGACTACACTGTGGAGACCCTCAGCAGCTTCACCTGTCACTCACTATTGTTTCCCCTGCCCTCGCATGCCGCTCCGCCACCACTGTGGTCAGATCTCTGATAATACAGGATATTAGTGGAATTACCCCGAGCTGCAGGAATAATGTTATTTATCACACATAACCCGACGAGTCAAGGCCAATTCATTGCCGCTTCTTTCTTCTCAGGCGAAACAATTATCTCGGGCGACGGCCAAATGAAATTAAGTTTCCAATTTCGAGCTGAATCCGTCACATTCTGCGCTATTTGCAAATTGCCACTAAGCAGCGAAGTAATCTAATTGCAAAGTCACGGTGGACGGCGACACACGCTAATGAGTTTCCTCTTAAAGTGTTACAGGGGCAGAAAGCATCACATGACATACGGTCCCGCTACCGGCTGAGGCCCCGATCAGCAAGATTTCCTCAAGAAGACGGAGGAAGGGCTACAGCAGATTAGATAAGGATGGGAGGGTTTGTTAATGAGGCTTAAATGTCTCCCCTGAGTCTTCATTCAGCTCCATTTGATGTTTTCTATGGAATTTGTAGTTTTACGGTGCTGTATGTCCCCTCCCTTCTCCGCAGCCGAGCAGCAGCATTACTTGAGTCTTCGCTCATCTCCCTGTGATGTTTTCAATGGAATTAGCGGTTTTCCTGTCCTCTGTCAACTCCATTCTCCACAGCCAACCAGCAGCATTGCTTGAGTCTTCCTTCATCTCCCTGTGATGTTTTTTATGGAATTTGTGCTCTGTCACTTCCCTTCTCCGCAGCCGACCAGCAGCATTTCTTGAGTCTTCATTTATCTCTCTGTGATGTTTTCTATAAAATTTGTGGTTTTCCTGTCCCCTGTCACCTCCCTTCCCTGCAGTCGACCAGCAGCATTTCTTGAGTCTTCATGTGTCTCCCTGTGATATTTTCTATGGTATTTGTAGTTTTCCTGTGCTCTGTCACGTCCCTTCTCTGCAGCTGACCAGCAGCATTTCCTGAGTCTTCATTCAGCTCTCTGTGATATTTTTTCTTTGCTGTGTGTCGCCTTCCTTCTCTGCATTCGACCAGCAGCAATTCCTGAGTCTTCATTTGTCTCCCTGTGATGTTTTCTAGGGAATTTGTGGTTTTCCTGTCCTCTGTCACCTCCCTTCTCTGCAGTCGACCAGCAGCATTTCCTGAGTCTTCATTTATCTCTCTGTGATGTTTTCTATGGAATTTGTGGTTTTCCTGTCCTCTGTCACCTCCCTTCTCTGAAGCCAAGCAGCAGCATTTCCTGAGTCTTCATTCAGATCCCTGTGATATTTTCTATGGATTTTTCCACTTCCAGTATTGAGATAGTGGAGGAAGACCATCCTGCCACCACTGACTAGACAAGGACGCAAAGTCTGAATCGAACCCTGGTGTTCACCTTTCTTCCTGGATAGAATTACGACAAGGACAGCAAACTGACCAAATATAGCAGGTTCCAGTGAGTGGACGAGAAGAAAACATGGTTGGACAGGATGATGAATTACCAAGACGTTAAAGGGGCGCTCTCACCACATTGATTGGCTTTCAACATGGAGACAACAATAAATAAAGACTATTAAAAAATACATTGCTGTTCTGATTTTGCTTTCCTTCAGAGTTAGAACAGTTCTTATCTACTTTTCTAGGTTACCGATCACCTCTCTCTAATCCAGCAGTGGGCGGGATGGGGAGGTCACTCACTGCTGTGTCTTATCAACAGCACAAGAGCTTGCTTATGTTTCTTACTGACAAACATTAACTCTTTATTGCTCTGCAGCATTCTACCCTACTGTTGACTTCCTTCTGTTAGCATTGTCCCTCGAACAGGCTAATCTTGAGATAGCAACAGAACCACCCAAAGCTTCAACAGGAAGTGTAAGCTTAAAGCTGTAGAAGCGCCCACAGCAAGCGGAAGGGCCTGAGAATCACTGCTAGATAGTGCTCTACAACTTGAACAGAAGTCAGATGGTGAAGGCCTGAAGCTGTAGAACCACCCCACAGACCTGAACAAGGAAGTGGAGAGCCTGAAGACTTAAATGACGCCGCGGGGCCTGACGAATGTACAACGCATGGCCGACCCCAGCCTGAACCGGAAGTGGGAGCCTGAAGCTGTAGAACCACCCACAGCATGAACAAGAAGCGGGAGTCTGAAGCTATAGACCTGCCCACAGCCTGAACAAGAAGTGGGAGCCTGAAGCTGTAGATGCGCCCACAGTCTGAACAGGAAGTGGGAGCCTGAAGCTGTAGAGCCACCCACAGCCTGAACAAAAAGTGGGAGCCTGATGCTATAGAACTGCCCACAGCCTGAACATGAAGTGGGATCCTGAAGCTGTAGAACCACTCACAGTCTGAACAGGAAGTGGGATCCTGAAGCTGTAGAGCCACCCGCCTACAAAAACCAACTTAGACCTGCCCACACCTGAACAATTGGAGCTGCTGTGAACCGCCCCAGCCTGACAGAAGGGGGCCTGAAGCTGTAGAACTGCCTACAGATTGAACAGGAAGTGGGAGCCTGAAGTATTAGAACCACCCATAGCCTGAACAGGAAGTGCGAGCCTGAAGCTGTAGAACTGCCTACAGATTGAACAGGAAGTGAGAGCCTGAAGCTGTAGAACCGCCCACAGCCTGAACAAGAAGTGGGAGCCTGAAGCTTTAGAACCACCCACAGCCTGAACAAGAAGTAGAAGCCTGAAGCTGTAGAATCCCCCACAGTCTGGACAGGAAGTGGGAGACTGAAGCTGTAGACTCGACCACAGCCTGAACAGGAAGTGAGAGCCTGAAACTGTAGAGCTGCCCACAGCCTGAACAGGAAGTGGGAGCCTGAAGCTGTAGACTCGACCACAGCCTGAACAGGAAGTGGAGCCTGAAGCTGTAGAGCTGCCCACAGCCTGAACAGGAAGTGGGAGCCTGAAGCTGTAGACCCACCCACAGCCTGAACATTAAGTGGGAGCCTGAAGCTGTAGACTCGACCCAGTCTGAACAGGAAGTGAGAGCCTGAAACTGTAGAGCTGCCCACAGCCTTAACAGGAAGTGGGAGCCTGAAGCTGTAGAGCTGCTCACAGCCTTAACATGAAGTGGGAGCCTAAAGCTGTAGACCCGCCCAGGGTCTGAACAGGAAATGGGAGCCTGAAGCTGTAGAGCTGCTCACAGCCTTAACAGGAAGTGGGAGCCTGAAGCTGTAGAACCACCTACAGCCTGAACAGGATGTGGGACCTTGAAACTGTCCATAAACAGCAGGCTTTGCGAAACAGCACGGTGAGAAAACCCCTTTAGGTCTGTATTGACCTGACACAATCTTTCTTACAAATCTTAATAAATACAAGGATAAAAAACACTGTTTGTTTGGCTTCACAGAGACGATCCTGGCGTGTACGAATGGGCGAGCGCTGGGGCCCCCGGCACCAAGTACAAAGCACAAACAGAACACTGCATACAAATCGACATAGGAGGGGCCCCAGATATTGCCCACCCAGGCTTTTATAACATGATCCTTCATCTTCTCTTTTTCCACCTCTTGATGGTTGTTTTTTTGTATCAGCTGCTCATAGATACTTTATGTTCCGGTAACAATGTATCCAACGTGTCAACAATAATTCCTTAGCTTTAATCGTCTTTACATCAGGACAAACCTCAACCTCTGATTAGGAATCGAATCATTGGGGAAGATTTGTCAAACAAACCTTATCATATTCTGATTGGGGGACGACAGTGACCTCCTTGTGACGCCTCCTTACGCTTCACTGTAGGATCCGTAAAGAACTTTGGAAACTTTGGTGAAACTGAAGCATCCCATTCCGCCTCCGTACGAGTCATGAGGTCCCGGAAGCTGAGATGGGGGAGTGGTTTGGGTGGGTCCTTCCCTATAGGGTTGTTGGCTTGAATTCATGGGGCCCTATAGAAAAATGAGTTGGACCCCAAATATCAGAGAACCCAGGGGCGTAGCTATAGGGGGTGCAGAGGTAGCAGTCGCTACCGGGCCCTGCAGTCTGAGGGGGCCCAAAAGCCTTCCTGACGCATAAGGACATACCCGTGGCCCATGGGGGCTGGGGGGGGGGCCCATTTCACTTTTGCACCAGGGCCCCGAAGCTTCAAGTTACGCCTCTGAGAGAACCCACATAGTAGCGCTACATAGGACTCCATTGGCGGTCTCTCGAAACAAGAAGTGCACCCATGGAGGTTACTGATGTGGTCTAAGATGGTTGAGCTGTCGGATTCTTGAGCCCAAAATTGTTGGATAGCGGGGGCAAATCTTTAGTGAGTTGCTTTTCAGTTCTTCTACTTTTCCTCTCGTCGTTGTGTTTTTTCTACCTCATTGGAGATTGGAACAATCTCAAAATTTACAGGGTCCTGCAGCTCCATAAGGGACGATCTGTGGTCAGGGCTAAGCAAAGTGCGATGTCCATGTGGTCTTTGTAACTAGTAGCCGAAGGCCTAAACATCTGGGTGGTCGTCATCTAACCCTGCACAGACGCCCTGGAGCTAATTGTGCAGCTGCAGGAGTGGAGAGACGGCTATCAGCAGCAGCCGGGCTCTCCAGGGACAAGGCAGGGATGGGTTATTAGCGCCTCTGCCTTCTCAATCATTGTGGATACACTGCTCCATGAGCTCTAGGGGGGCTGCAGGCCTCCGCTCATTGCTGGGCCTCCGCTCATTGTTGGGCCTCCGCTCATTGCTGGGCCTCCGCTCATTGTTGGGCCTCCGCTCATTGCTGGGCCTCCGCTCATTGCTGGGCCTCCGCTCATTGCTGGGCCTCCGCTCATTGTTGGGCCTCCGCTCATTGCTGGGCCTCCGCTCATTGCTGGGCCTCCGCTCATTGCTGGGCCTCCGCTCATTGATGGGCCTCCGCTCATTGCTGGGCCTCCGCTCATTGCTGGGCCTCCGCTCATTGCTGGGCGTCCGCTCATTGTTGGGCCTCCTCTCCTTGCTGGTCCTCCGCTAATTGATGTGAGTCCGCTCATTGATGGGACTCCGCTCATTGTTGGGCCTCCGCTCATTGCTGGGCCTCCGCTCATTGTTGGGCCTCCGCTCATTGCTGGGCCTCCGCTCATTGCTGGGCCTCCGCCATTGTTGGCATCCGCTCATTGTTGGGCCTCCGCTCATTGCTGGGCCTCCGCTCATTGCTGGGCCTCCGCTCATTGTTGGGCCTCCGCTCATTGCTGGGCCTCCGCTCATTGTTGGGCCTCCACTCATTTCTGGGCCCTTCCGCTCATTGTGGGCCTACTCTCGATTCTGGCTCCGTAGATTGCGGGCCATCGCTCATTTAAAGGGAAAAGGTTTGGGCGGCGACCTCCTCGCACAACGTCTCTGAGCTCCGTAACGATTCCTGCTGCGCCCGCTAGATTCCTATTGACAGTAACGCGTCAATCAGCACTAAGCTCCGTCTGCTGCAGAGGCTTCCAATCTCGAAGGGATCGATACTCGTGCAGACAAAGCTAAATGGCATCGAGGGCAGGGAGTGAAGCCCAAAAAACACTAATGCAGCACCGCGCCGCGACACAGCACATCAGCATCAACCAGTCGCTGACCACCAATCCACCCTGTGCCCCTTTTCCCCCATCCTTCTGCCAGCCCCTTCCTCATATACACCGCTTTATACTTGGCCCCCTCCTCTATCCCGCTTCCTGACAGGTCTCCTTTACCCACGCTTTTTTATAGCCCTCCCCCACTTACTTAACTCCCAGACTTTCCCCCCCCCAACCCTATTCCTGACTTGGCCCCCTCCTCTATCCCACCTTCTTCTTTACCCACCCTTAATGACCAGGCCCTCTCTTCTTTAGACCACATCCACATGAAGCTCCCCCTCTTTACCCCATTTCCTGACCTGGCCTCCTCCACCCACCCCTTCTGACCAGCCCTTCCTCTTTACCCCACATCCTAACCAAGACCCCCCTTTAACCCTAATCCTACTTGCCCCCTCTACCCACCCCCCCACCCCCCCCCCCCTCCGCTTCCTAATCAGGACCCCTTTTGCCCCAATTCCTGACAGGCCTCCTTTACCCACCCTTTTTTATATCCATCCTGCATTTACTTACATTTCCAGACTTATCCCCCTCTTCTAACCCTATTCCTAACTTGGCCCCCTCTGTATTCCACCTTCTCACCAGGCCTTCTTTACCCACCCTTAATGACCAGGCTCCCTCCTCTTTACCACTCTTCCTAACGGGACCCCCTTTATCCTTCCACTTTCTGTACAAGCCCCTCTTACACCCCACACTTCCTAATCAGGACCCCCTTTGCCTACCCTTCCTTACTAAGCCCCCTCTTTACCCTGCTTCCTAATCAGGACCCCCTTTGCCTAACCTTTCTTACCAAGCCCCCTCTTTACCACACTTCCTAACCAGGACCCCCTTTGCCTAACCTTCCTTACCAAGCCCCTTTCCCTTTTACCACACTTCCTATACCAGACCCCCTTTGCCCTACAAACCCTTCCTTACCAAGCCCCTCTTTACCACACTTCCTATTCAGGACCCCCTTTGCCTACCCTTACTTACTAAGCCCCCTCTTTACCCTGCTTCCTAACCAGGACACCCTTTACCTACCCTTCCTTACCAAGCCCCCTCTTTACCACACTTCCTAATCAGGACCCCCTTTGCCTACCCTTCCTTAGCAAGCCCCCTCTTTACCCTGCTTCCTAATCAGGACCCCCTTTGCCCTGGTCCCCTCTTCTAACCCCATTCCTGACCAGGCCCCTCCTCATTACCCCACTTCATAACCAGTCCCTCCCTTTACCCACCCTTCCTGACCAAACCCCCCTCTTTACCCTCTTCCTCATCCGGCCCCCTTTTGCCCCGCTTCCTGATTTGAGTCCCTCTTCTAACCCCAGCTAACTCCCTGCTAATCCTTACATACAGCACTGAGTACTGTACACACAACGATCGAGAAGGCAGGGACTCTAATAATCCAACCCTGCCTTCTCTCTGGAGCGCCCGGCTGAGGCTGACAGCCAGGTTCTCCAGTCCTGCAGCTGCACAATTGATCTGCAGCCGCAAACTCTGCACGCACATTGTAAAACAGATAAGAGAGATTTTATCTGCTCTGAGTGCACACAGGTTTCACTGCTTTCTCTGGTTACCGTGCTAAGAAACAAGTAAACAGTCTGTGTGCACTCAGAGCAGATAAAATCTCTCTTATCTGCTCAACGCAGCAAAAAAATTAAAAATCCATTTGGAGAAAGTCTTCATTTACCGTTCCTTACATGTTGAGAGTGAATCTTTGTAGTGAGACAACCCCTTTAACTGGACATCGACCGTCCATTGACTATATGCGTCCATGCAGGGTTCACAGCTGCATGAAGGGGAGAGGCGGTATTCAATGATAGCTGGGCTCTCTACTGAGAAGGTAGGGATGCTTCATTACCGTCCCTGCCTTACTGATCGCTGAATACACAGACAAGCAGGAAGCCTGTTGGATGTGACCACTGAGGCGCCACAGCTGCAAGAGCTGCTGTATCCTACCAGACCCAGCTCATGAGACATCCTTTATGCAGCTGCAGGTCACATGACCCTGTGCCAGTGAGGAATCCTGTATTCAGCTGCAGGTAAGAAAAATTACTGGCACTACAGTCTACCTAAAATCAATTTCTAATGGCTGTTGCATCAGCTAGATATCTTTTATGTGGCTAGAGGTAAGCAAAGTTAATGGCAGTACTGTGTACCTAGAAGCAATTTGGAATGGCTGTTGCATCAACCAGGAACCCTGTATTCAGCTGCAGGTAGGCAACATTTGCTGGCATTACTGTGTATATAGAGGTAATTTCTAATGGCTGTTGCATCAGCTAGATATCTTGTATGTAGCTGCAGATAAGTAAAATTAAGTAGAAGCCTTTTCTAATGACTGTTGCATTAGTCGGGGATTCTGTATGCAGTTGCAGGCAAAATTTGCTGGCATTACTGTGTACATAGAAATCATTTCTAATGTCTGTTGCATCAGCTAGATTTCCTGTGTGCAGCTGCAGACAAGCAAAAATTAATGTCGCTATAGTGTACCTAGAAGCATTTTCTAATGACTGTTGCATCAGTCAGATATCCTGTATGCAGCTGCAGGTAAGCAAAATTACTTGCCTCACTGGGTACCTAGAATCAATTTCTAATGGCTGTTGCATCAACCAGGAATTCTGTATTCAGCTGCAGGTAGGCAACATTTGCTGGCATTACTGTGTACATAGAAGTCATTTCTAATGGCTGTTGCATCAGCTAGATATGTTGTATGTAGCTGCAGATAAGTAAAATTAAGTAGAAGCATTTTCTAATGACTGTTGCATTAGTCGGGGATTCTGTATGCAGTTGCAGGCAAAATTTGCTGGCATTACTGTGTACATAGAAGTCATTTCTAATGGCTGTTGCATCAGCCAGATATCCTGTATGCAGCTGCAGATACGCAAAGTTAATGTCACTACAGTGTACCTAGAAGCATTTTCTAATGAGTGTTGCATCAGTCATGGATTCTGTATGCAGATTCAAGCAAGTAAAATTACTGGCACTACTGTGCACCTAAAATAATTTTTAATGACTGTTGCATCAACCACATATCCTAAATGCAGCTTCAGGTAAGCGAAATTGTTGGCACTACTGTGTGCATAAAAGTCATCGCAAAAGGATGTTGCATCAACCAGTTATCCTGTATGCAATTGCAGGTAAGAAAACTTACCTGCCTCACTCTGTACCTAGAATCAATTTCTAATGGCTGTTGCATCAGCTAGACATCCTTTATGTGGCTACAGGTAAACAAAGCTAGTGGCACTACTGTTTTACCTAGAAGTAAATTGGAATGGCTGTTGCATCAACCAGAAATTTTGTATTCAGCTGCAGGTAAGCAAAATTTTGACTGTTGCATCAGTCGGGTATTCTATATACAGTTGCAAGCAAGTAAAATGAATGGAACTACTGTGTAGCTAAAATAATTTTTAATGGCTGCTGCATCAGCCAGATCTCCTCTATTCAACTGCAGTTAAGCAAAAGTGCTGGCACTACTGTGTACCTAGAAATAATTTGTAAAAGCTGTTGCTTCAATCAGGTATCCTGCTGCTGCGAGTAGGCAAAATTACTGTAATTACTGTGTACATAGAAGTAATTTCTAATGGCTGTTGCATCAGTCAGACATCCTGTATTCAGCTGTAGGTAAGCAAAAATACTGCAATTTCTAATGGCTGTTGCATCAGTCAGATATCCTGTATTCAGCTGTAGATAAGCAAAAATAACTACAATTTCTAATGGCTGTTGCATCAGTCAGATATCCTATATTTAGCTGTAGATAAGCAAAAATACTGCAATTTCTAATGGCTGTTGCATCAGTCAGACATCCTATATTCAGCTGTAGGTAAGCAAAAATGAATGCCACTACTGTGTACCTAAAAGCTATTGCTAATAAATTAAGGGGGGGGGGCATGCAGTTGTCCATTAAAATAATTTCCGTTCATGTGTTTGGGAACTCTGAAGTCACATCCCGACTTTACTATGAAGCTAATAAGAGTGACCGCCGTCTAGGTGGGGGCCTTCCATAACTATTGTACCCTGTTTGTAAATCCTTCCTTGACATGGCGTGGAGATTAGACACACCAGCGTGAAACGCGCAGAGCAGGGGCTACAAGTGAGAAGATTTCGTTTTACACTTCTCATTCCAGCCTTATCATCGAAACATATGAAGCGAGTAACATCTTGATCTGAATTCTCCAATCTCAGTGGGTGTCGGGGAGGTTATCCGCTGGGGCAAGCTGCAGGCGCGCCGAACGCTGCATACAGAAGAGCGGGGCTGCTTTGAATGTACTATTATTCATTCTACTGGCAGAGATCTTCTCTGCCAGATCAATGCATGCAAAATTAAAGGAAGTATAATGCCAACATTTGTATGGATGTCGGGGGACGGCACCGATAGTCACGAGTCTTGCTTTTGGAACCTATAGCTTCACACTTTCTATTCCATTCTGTAAATTCTGAACATAAAGCTTTGCAAAATCAATACAAAAGCCAACAAACCCCGACCAAAAACCATAAGGAGGCATTCTGTAGATTTTTCTTTTAAGGGGCACTCTCTCCAAAATTGATTGATTTAAACAGAGCAAATAAAGACTAATCCCAAATACATTGCTGATAAGTACGATGGGTCACTGGCAGTCGGCCGAGCGGCATAGCCTAGGTCGCAGTCGGGGCATGCATATATGTAAAAAGCAAAAAAAAAAGGGTATGCTTTCAAAATGTATGCTCCTGGGGAGGGGGGACAGAGCCCGGGATACCACCGCCTGGGGTTCTGTAAAGAAGAAAAAGTCCCAAGTGCCCCCTGCAATATCCACGCCCCAAAGTTTTTATAAAAAATTGAAAAAAACTTTTTTAGGATCCAAAAATAAAAAATCCAAAATACAGTACCCATGCTGGAGGCGTGAGGGACGCACCTGATTAGTCACGAGTCTTGCTTTTGGAACCTATAGCTTCACACTTTCTATTCCATTCTGTAAATTCTGAACATAAAGCTTTGCAAAATCAATACAAAAGCAAACCGCTCAAAAACCTATAAGGAGGATTCTGTAATTTGATCTAAAGGGCACTCTTTTCCACATGATTGACTTTAAACATGTAGGCAAATAAAGACTAATCCCAAATACATTGCTGATGAGTACGACGGGTCACTGGCAGTCGGCCGAGCGGCATGTTCCGCCTAGGTCGCAGTCGGGAGCATGCATACTATGTATGTTGATGCAGTCGGGAGCACGGATGTTGAAGCAGGAGAGAGAGTGAGGGAGAGAGAGAGAGAGAACAGCTGTACTTTGCAGTCCCACGTAAAATACTTAAAATACTTTTGTGACACAGATGTACAGTCCCATGTAAAACTCTGAAATAGAACACAGCTGTGATGTGCAGTCCCACGTAAATCGCTTTTGTGACTCGGGTGTGCAGTCCCATGTAAATCACAGAGAGAGAACACAGCTGTACTGTGCAGTTCCACGTACATCACTTTCGTGACTCGGATGCGCAGTCCCATGTAAATCACAAGCAGAGAGAGAACATAGCTGTACTGTGCAGTCCCACGTAAATCACTTTTATGTCTCGGGTGGGCAGTCCCATGTAAATTACAAGCAGAGAGAGAACATAGCTGTCATGTGCAGTTCCACATACACCACTTTTGTGACTCGAATGTGCAGTCCCATGTAAATCACAAGCAGAGAGAGAACACAGCTGTACTGTGCAGTCCCACGTAAAGCACTTTTGTGACTTGGATGTGCAGTCCCACGTAAATCACAAACAGAGAGAGAACCAGCTGTATGTCAGTCCCAGAAACATGTGTCTGGTGTGCGTCCCATGTAAATTACAAGCAGTGAGAGAACACAGCGAATGTGCTTCCACATAAATCACTTTTGTACTCGAATTGCAGTCCCATGAATCACAAGAGAGAGAACACAATTGTACTGTAAAGTCCCATGTAAAACACTTTTGTAACTCAGATGTGCAGTCCCACATAAATCACAAACAGAGAGAGAACACAGCTGTACTGTGCAGTCCCACATAAAACACTTTTGTGAGACAGATGTAAAGTCCCAAGTAAACAGTTGTGAGACAAATGTGCAGTCCCAGGTAAAACACTTGTGAGGCAGATGTTCAGCCCCATGTAAACACAAACAGATAAAGCGTATAGTTTTGTTCTGTAGAGGTCAGAGGTGTAATCATCTGCAGGATATCTCTATGTGAGAGAGAGAGGCTGAGTCAGAGAAATCACCCATCTTTCCCAGAGTCCTGAATGTGAAATGCCCATTCTGGTTACAAAGTATGTAGAGAGAGAGAGAAATGTAGATATACACTATGGAGTTACACTTAGCTTTTCACTTCCACTGATACCTTAGGTTTTGTCTACACAGCAAACACTGAAATGCCATCAGATTTTGGCCGACATTTTGTTATTTGCTGTGTGCACATAGCCTTAGTCTAGGACAGCTGAGAATCTCTTCATGCCCCCAGCTCACACAGAATGAATCCTCACGTGCACAGTGTGGGGCGTCTGCAGAGAGTGAAGATATTCCTTCCAAGAGAGAGAACCCCCGATATTATCAACAAGCTCTGCTTGGCAACCAGCACAAAAAGCTGTCAAATGCTGTAGTGAGACAACCCCTTTAAGCCTTAGAGCCGTTCTGGTCTCCTGCTTGTGTACAGCAACCAATTCTCTCTGCTCTAGCAGATGGTGAAGACACTCCCTGCTGTGTCTTAGCAGAAGCATAGAAGCTTGTGTATGCTTCTAATTGATACGGGTTTGTTGAGGGGGGTTCCCACTCTGACTCCAGTTTCATGGAATTATTTTTGCGGATATCCCCTTCCATGAGGAGCACGGTGGATACAAGGCGGAAGGCGCTTTATTCAGATTCGTCTCCAGACTTGGATCTGCTCAGTTATGACTTTATCTATTTTTTCCTGGTGTTTTCGTCCTAAGCCAAAAAGTTGTAAATAAAGTCAAGGTCTCGGTGGAGAAGCCGCGTAGTCGCCACCTGGCAGCGGAGCCGGCGTTCAGCGAGCAGCGCGCCTTCTCCAGACGGCGGTAAATCTGCAGCGGTAACAGCGTGAATGACGGCCATAAAATGGGAAGTGATACCGTTGGATGAGATTAGGGAGAACCAATCGGCGGAAGTGATCATGGTATTGGAGGAAAGCGATGGAGGGGGAGGGGGGGGAACGCGCGAACGGTGAATCAGTCACAGAGGACAAAGAAGCGTCCGACCACATGAAGTATCACAGCCATCAGCAACACCTGATCCGATACACAATTCCCAAAGCAACAGTGACTAGAAACACCGAAACGGCGCATCCCCCCTACTGTGTATTAATTCTAACACGTAGGCTCATGTGCAGGAAAAAGCATTCTCCCCTTCCCCATATTTATGGATATTTTCATGTGTGTGCATAGCACCGTCATATTCCACAGCGCTGTACAGAGATTGTCCTTATTCTCAATGCCTCCTGTGCCCATTGGAGCTCACAGGCTAAATTCCAGATACACCTGTAGGGTATTGGGAGTGGAGGGGGGATAGGCTGAAGCAGGAATCCAGTCAAGTGGCGTGAAGTACCAGACAAACACCATGGGATTTAGTTGGCCATTAGTGGGATTCAAACCCAGGATTCCACTGCTGCAAGGAAGAGTAGTCTAACCACTAGGCCATCCGCGTGCTGCACTGTCGCTAAACCACATGAGCCCACCGGGCTGTACTGTGTTTTACCCACTGAGCTTAGAACCGGTGCTGCACTGTGCTAACCACTGAGCCACCATGCTGCACTGTGCTAACCATTGAGCCACCGTACTGGCACTGTTGCTAACCACCTGAGAGTTCCAACCTTGCTGCCACTGTGCTAAGCCACTAGACCAGCCGTGCTGTGAAACTAGTGTTTAACCACTGCGAGCTACCGGTGCTGCAACTGTCTGCTAACCACTGAGCCACCATCTGACACTGTGTCTAAACCATTGACAAGCCACCGTACTGCGCACTGAGATGCTAACCACTGTAGCCACCGAGCTTAGCAACTAGTGTAGACCCGACTGAGCTATCCCGGTGCTGCACTGTGACTAACACCACTGACGTCACTGGTGCTGCACTGTGCTAACCAAATGAGACACACCGTAACTGAGCGCAGCTGTTGCTTATACCCACGAGCGATCCACCGTGATGAGCAACTCTGCTAGACCACTGACGAGCTACCGTGCTGTCACTGAGAGCTAGAACCAACTGAGTTCACTTTTGGACTTGCGAACTGTGCTACAAGACCACCGAGCCACGCGACACAGCACTGTACGCTAATCACTGATCCCACCGTACCTGCAACCTGTGCTAACCACTGGAGCACACACGTGGCTGCGAGCTGAGAGGCTAACGGGGCAATACCGCACACCGTAACTGCACTGTGATAAATCACATGAGCAATACCGTGGCTGTGCCAGCAGAGTGCTCAAACGCACTGAGCCGACCATAGCAGCCAGCTGTGCTAACCACTAGAGCCACCAGCGCCTGGCCACTGGCGTGTCTAACCATCTGAGCGCACCACACTGCACTGAGCTCTAAACCAAACTGAGCATCCGCCTGGCACCTGTGCAAACCACGAAGGCAATCCTGTCGCGCACTGTGTACTAACCACTGAGCCACCGCGTGCTTGCACTGTGCTAACCACTGAGCCCACCGTGCTGCACTGTGCTAATCACATGAGTCAAATACCGTGAGCTGCACTGTTGTGCTAATCACTGACGCCAGCCGTCGACTGCACTGTGCCTCTATCAACTGAGATGTCACACCTGTGCACTCACTAGTGCTAACCACTGAGCCACCTAAGTCTGTATTTCTGTGTGGCATACAATACGTGAGCAACTTGTCGGCTGCACTAATATACTAACCACTGCGAGTCCCCATGTGCTTCTCGGCACTAGAGACCTAGACTCACTTGAGGTCAGACCTGGTGCTGAGTCATTACTCAGATGAGACTAACATAGACTGAATTCCACCGCAGAGCCATGACTCTGTTATATAAACCTACAATCGACAATGAGGCCCCACTAAAGCAAGCACTGCTCAGCACATAACAGCGCTTATAGTCCACCGGACTGCTGCCAACGCTATATGCGAGAGAAGTATGAGCAAAATCAATGAGCCACCATACTGCATCGGCTTAAAATACCCTCTTAAAAACCCACTGGACGCCAATCCGCTATTAGTCTGACTCAGTGCATATGCTAACCACAAAACACTAATCTCTCCACAAGATTGCTTTCCCCATTAGCATGCCCACACTGCGTCCACCGAGCGAATCTCTCTAATCACACCGAGTCCATACATGCTGGAACCAATCGACATGAACTCACAGATTCTGCTCAATGCTAACAGCACCTTGAGAAGTCCACAGGGCATGCACACTGCGGTATACACAACACTGAAGTACAAGCCTAAAGTTATTCTGGCATGCTGACGACAGATCCTCAGAATACACTCCCATTTAATAGAATCAATGAGCATTTTCCGATACAGGCCAATATCACAACGTGTATATGGCTAGACACTAAGGACCCTCTTTTACAAGAAAGCGCGATGCATAAATCAATGAACTATAAAAAAAGTTCCGCGAGAGTAAGAAATGAAGTGCGACTGGCGATAGTTTTCAAAAACGCATGTGAGATAAAACAGTTCACTCTTGACTACCAGATACCATAAGGTGTCTGACAGCTTAAGATGTAACCATAATCTTATCGAGGGTGCTAAATTTCTTTTACTTACACATTGTTTTTTGCACAAACAAATGTCGGACGAAGTGTAATGGCATCAGTCTAAAAGTGCCATGATGAACAAAATAGAGTAAAAACCATGCGGAGCTGGACGCGATAAGGTATAAGTAGTATCGGACACAAATCTATTATTCGAGACATACGAAATATTTATCATCATGCATTATTCTATCCTTCCACCGGAATATTTGCAGTAAATATAACTAAATAATATTCCTTCATTATCCTGATTAAATTCCGAAAATGATACAATTCCACCGAATTATAAGAATTATTAATCCAAGTAAAGTATCTCGCGATACATTTACTGTTCTAAGATGTTTAAAAGTATAATGTTATCGTCTCCACAGAGGGATAGAATTCTAGCGCGTAAAGGTTTTAAATCTGTAGGAAAGAGAAATTCTCACACATAGCCGACCTCCTCCAGTTGAATGGTAACGGAGGGCTTCAATATGCCAAATATATTACAGAATAAAGATGAAGGCGGCAAACGCTGAGCTGACAAGTACACTGTCTCCATCGAAGAACGACGGACTGATCTCTGTCACTGTGATCATTTATTAAACACTTGATAAAAGTGTGATTCCTTACAGTGCGGCTGAAGTGACTGATAAAAGGTAGAGGTGCAAATCGCGAGGGTGTTAGAAGTGTACAGAGGTAAAGAGTGGCAATCGGTGGTGTGGTGCGTAACAGGAGAAGTGAGGCATCTAGAGTAAGTGTGCAGTAAGGGATAAGAGGCATCGAGATGAGTCTGTACAGGTAGTAGGACATCAGAATCCAGTGTAGTGTACGGGTAGAGGCATGCAGTGTAGTGGTACAAGGTAGGAGGCATCGATGTAGGTGTACAGGGTAAGATGCATCTTGGTGTAGTTGTACAATGAGCGTCAGAGGCTCGCATCAGTAGATCTATGTCTTTTACAGGGGAAGAGGCATCATGTAGTTATAGGGTATAGGCATCGGTAGTAAGTGTACAGGGTAGAGTCAACTCGGTGTAGTTACAATGGGTACTAGGCATTGGGTGGTAATTTACATGGATAGAGGCATCGCGGTGTAGTGTAACAGAGGATTCAGAGGCGCATCGGATGTATATTGTACTAGGGTCTAGAGATGCATAGGTTGTAGTTTACAGGTAGTAGGCACTGTTGTGTAGGTGTACAAGGTTACAGAGTGTACATCGATGTAGTTGTATCAGGGTAGAGCATCGGTGATAGTGTAACAGTGGCAGCAGTCAAGTGTAGGTGAGTTATATGGGCATTAGGCAAATCGGTGCAGTGTACCGTGTAAGAGCACGCGGTGTAGTGTCTGTACAGGGTAGGGGATAGCCAATGGTTAAGATGTCATTCAGTGAGTAAATCAGGCGATCGGATTATGTGTACCATCGTAGAGGCGCGCATCGGATGTATGTACAGTTGGAGTAGGAGGCAATCGGTGTAGTGCTTTCATGGTAGAGGCACTCGGGTGTCAAGTGTATCATGTAGAGAGGCCAAATGCGAGTATGCAGGATCTAAGCAGGTGGCGTATATGCATCAGATTAGTGTCACACAGAGGGGTATGAGGCATCGGTGTAGCGAGTGTACAGGGGAAGAGGTATGAGAGGTGCAGTCTGATGACGGGGGCAGGAGTGGCATATACGATGCGTAGTACTAGAGTTAACTGGGAAGAAGGCATCGGTGTCTAGTGAAAACAGGGTAGAGAGTGAGCACTCCTGGGACGGTATCTGTACAGGGTAGAGACATTCGGTTGTCACGAATAGCGTACAGGGTAGAAACGACAAATCAGTTGTAGTAGTTACATGGAGTCAAAGAGAGGCATCAGTGAGCTTCATGCGTGTTATCGACAGGGTAGAATGCATCCTGTTGTATCTTAGAGTACAGGTGGTAAGGCAATCTGGTGCGCATGTGTACCAGGGTAGAGACATCGGTGTAGTGTACAGGGTTACGAGTCAGCGTGTCTGTCAGTGAACGAGTTACGAGCACAATCGAAGTATCGTATATCAGGGTATAGGCATCGGTCGCAAGACGTACAGGGATATAGATGGCATCGGTGTACGTGCGATAGACATGGTAGAGTTAGCCATCGTTGTAAGTATACAGGGTAGAAGGCATTTGAGTGCAGTGACGTACAAGGGGTATTAGGTCAATCGGTCGTAGGTACTAGGTGGTAGCAGGCATCGGTGTAGTGACTGGAAAAGGGTATATGATCATCGACTGCGTATTGAAACGTGTTAACAGGTAAGAAGGCATCGGTGTAAGCGTGACAAGCGGAGTAGGAGGCATCGTTGCGTATGTACCAAGGATATCAGTGCATTCAGCTGGCATGTAGTATTGTGCTACAGTGAGACAGAAAGGCCGAAATCGGTGTTGATGTACGACCGGATAACATTACGGCATCGGATGAATAGTGACTGGTACAGGGTATGAGGCATCGGTGAGTAGTGTACTGGGTAGAAGGCACCTCAGGTGATAGATTACAGGAAGAGGATGCACGACGGTTGTCAAGTCACAGTACAAGTTAGTGAGCGATCGCGTGTCCAGTCTGTTACGATGGTAGGGGTATGCATCAAGTGTAGTGACCGTGGCTACAGGGTCAAGAGGCAACTCGGACGCCAGCGTGACTGCTACAGGGTAGAGGCATCAATTGTAGTTGTTAACAGTGGGAGAGGCAGGCACATACGAGTGTAAAGTGTACATGGTATGGGGGAGGCATCGAGTGTAAGTTATGCCAGGTGTTAAGAGGCATCGTGTAGTTGATCTGATTGACATTGGTATGAGGCATAATGGTGTTGCGCAATGTGTCACAATGGGCTAGATAGTGAAATTTTGCGCTGTTAGGGTGTGTAAGAGCGCATGGTAGCGAAGAGGCCATCAGGTGGAATAGTGTAACAGGGGTGTATAGCAAAACGGTGTAGTGGTATCAGGTTCAAGAGATTTCAATGCATACCTGTATTGAGCTCAAAGCGTGTCTACACTAGTGTCTTGAGTTAGGCAAACCGAGTGTGAGTCCATTTGTGACAGGGTCTAGTAGGCCATCGGGATGTAGTGTAACCAAGTATAGGCAACAGTGCAGATCATGTACTCAGGAGGACATAGTCATCGCTTGCTGCATGCGTCTAATCAAAGGGCTAACCGTAACAGGCGCATCGGTGTAGTGTCACTACAGGTCTAGCGCGCGAAGGCATCGGTGCATGTCTGATACAGAGCGAGTCTAGAAGGCATCGCGGCTTGCAGTGTACACAGGTAAGCAGATTAGCGCATCAGAGTGTAGTTTCGCGACTGTACAGGTTACGAGGTCAGCTCGCGCAGTTGAACCTGCTCGCTACAGGGTATAGAATGGCAACAGTGTAGATGGTAAAGGGTAGAGCATTGTGCCAGTGTACAGGGGGGAGGCAATCGGTTTAAGGTTTACCAGGGCTAGAAGGCATCGGTGTAGTAGACTTGGAGTATCGATGGTAGAGGCGAATCGGGTTGTAAGTCGTCTACACGAGGTAGAAGGCATTCGGTAGAGTAGTTACCAGGGTAGAGAGGCATCCGTGTAGATATCATACACGGGATATGAGGAGCCTTGGTGCAGTGTAACATGGGGTAGAGGAAATGCTTTAGTTGTAACAGGGTATAAGTAGCCAATCAGGTTGTACTATGTACATTTGCTATGTAGGCTACATCGGTGCATTGTATGCACGTGATTAGAGCAGCCAGCTGTGTATTGTACAGGTGTAGGAGGCCATATATATCTGGTTGTATAGTGATATCTAACAGGGCTAGATGCATCGGTGTAGAGTGCAACGATGGATCAGGAAAGGCGCATCGGTGTATATTAATCAGGTGAAGAAGGCACATCGATGTATAAGTGACCTGGTACCTGACGGATAGATGGCTATTCAGTATGCACGTGTACATGTAGAGTGCATCGATGAAGCACTGTACAGGGTACAAGGAATTTGACAGTAAACTGAACAAAGAGGAAGAGGCATCGTGTAAAGTAGATACAGGGTACATATGTCACCGGTGCAATGTTACATAGGACAGAGTGCATACGAGGTCTGTACGGACTGGTATAGGGTAGAGGTCATCGTGTCGTTAGGTCTTGACTGTGTACAGGGTTATGAGGGCATTTCGGTGTGACGTGAGGGTAACATTGGGTAGTCAGGGCACGGTTGTATGTGTAAGGGCTAAGAGCGCATCTCCGAGCGTGCGTGTAGAGTGTAACAAGGGTAAGCGAAGACATCAGTTGTTAGTGTACAGGGTAGACGGCCAAATCGTGTAGTATGTACATGGGTAGCGAGCATCGTGTGTCAAGTGTTCAGAGTAGAGGCATCAGTCGTTAGTGCTAGCAGTGTCAAAAGGCACAGGCTATGTAGTTTATCACGGGTAGCCAGGCACGTGAGGAGTAAGTGTACATGAGAAGGCATCAGCGTGCCTTGTACAGGAGTAAATAGGCACTCGGTGTAAGATGATACCGGGTACGTAGGCATCAGTGTCATGTGAGTACGGGGGTAGAAGGCATCGAGGCTGTAACGAGTGTACAGGTAAAGGAGCGCTTGTTTTCATCGCATGTACATTGTAGGAGAGCGGTGCGTTAGGTTTACAGGTCTAGACAGAGGCTAGAAAGGCAGTTGTTGTAGTGTTACTAGGGTAACGATGACATCTGTGCAGAGCTACAGGCGCGTTAGAGGCAACTCGTGCCATTGTAGCAGGGTAGCGAGGCATCGGTTGATCATTGTACAGTGGTAGAGGCACAATCTGGTTGGTAGTTAGATACAGTGGTATGAAGGCATACGGTGTAGTGGTACGAGGTAGATAGTGGCATTCTGAGTGTAGTGTGACAGGGTAGCCCAGCTTCGCAACTTGCAGAGAGTACAGGTAAGAGCGCAGTCGGTTTAGTTTACCGTGTAGATGCCATCGTGTAGTAGCGTACAGCTTCTAGAGGCAAACACACGGATGTAATCATGTACATTTTAAAGGCATCGCGTTGGAGTGTACAGGGAGTAGAAAGAGGCAGAGAGGTCAAGTTGGCAGCAGGTGGATACATGGTAAAAACAGCATGCAGAGCGTGTATGACAAGTTTGTACATGTGGTATATGTCAGATGGTCAGTCTATTGCGTAGTAGTTATCACAAGGTACGTAGCAATCAGGCTGTGTATGTTGATACAGAGAATTGTAGAAGTGCATCCGGTGTAGTGAGCTACACGCGATACAGGGAGCATCGTGAAGCGTTGTAGACAGGGTAGTAGAGGCATCGTGTGGTATGTACAGGGTAGCGTAGGGGAACAGATTAACAGAGCAAAATCTGATGATTCTTTCGACTGTTACAAGGAAGGCGTATGAAGAATGGCTTAGATCAGTCTGATGAAAATGTAGCAGGCGATATGAGGCACTAATCGGTCTCTCGTATTTGCAACATGTGTCTACCATGGTAAGGCATCGGGTGTATTGACTGTTTTATCCGTAGAAAAAAGACACCCTCACTAGTAACGATACTGCGTACCACAAAAATATTAGTAAGTGAACAATGACTCCAATCTACAGTATTTACAATCTAATCAAGACCCACTGATTTAAAATTACAGTTCAGCCAATTATTCCCAGAGCCAATCAGGACTCCTGCCATACAAATGTTTGATGCTCAGCGTCCCTATTCTCTCAACCCACATCCATACGTAATACAATATATGTTGTATAGAAATTAAATCCACTGTAAATACCCATAGCCACTTATTCCTCCTCTTGAATAATTGATGAGAATTTTATAGAGAGGCTCTGAAAGCCCAAGCGAATTAATGAAACTTTAACTGATGAAGGACGCGTTCACGCTCATGCTATAGGAGACACTTGCGCGTTATGGTACAGCCAACCGCGATCAGTAATATCTCTACATTTTCTTGTCCACGGGTCAATCTCCATGCCAATGCTGTGCTTATTTTTATTCTCTTTACATGCAAGAAGGACGTACGCCAAGCAAATGAGTCGTATGTCTAATCTGTGTCACTTTTTCGCCACAAACTTCTGGACATTAGGTGGATCACATTGGAAGTACGGGTATTATTGATAGGAGGATAAAACAAGTTGCGTGTTTCGAGATATTTATTTTATTCTATGTCTGTGTTATTGTTTTAATATTTATTTATTTTATACATTTCAGTAGAGCCCAAAAGTCAGAAGAAAAAATCCAATATAGCTTTATTCAAACGCGAGTTTTTTTATTTTCTTTTTTCTTTCTATTGTATTTCCCTGTCATTCATATATTAGTCGATCAGTTACTACTCCCCCGTGGAGTACATGACTTCAGTTCTGAGTGCGTGGTGTCTGCATGTTACGCGCATGAGAATCATGGCGTAGTTTCCACTGGTACCTCAAACCCGCATGCGAGTTGCGGATGCAATCTAGTGCCACGACCACGAGGGGACGTGCGGTACTTAGCAGTGGGATCCACATTTTGTCACCGGAGTCCTCACCAGGGCAGCATTTAGATCGAAGGGTAAGTTTCGTTGGGATTTGTGAGGCACAACGATGGGTGCAGGTGATACGAGGCGAAGTACCGAGAATCGTAACACCAAAACCATCATACCGTTCAAGCTGTGGTCAAAGGGATTACGGGGACCGGACAGAATGGTTGGTGATCAAGAAACCTGGGCAAACAATGTCAGGGAAACACACAACTAGAGACTAGATTGGTCAAACGCACTTCTTGAACAGCCATTCTTCTTCTCTAATGGCACGAAGTGCAATAGACAAACGCGGCAACGGAAGTACAGGAGTGACACAGGGCTTCATGATATGCGAGTCAGAAGGCCGGCAATTAACTCTCATCTATTGTCACGCTGCCCCATTTAAATCTGAGATTAGCCAGGGCGTGGCTCACCCCGAGGTGTCGGCAGGGCACACTATGCACTGACCTGGAGTGAGGAAATGGCGCGAGATGCTGAAGCAACACCTCCAGTGCGTGGAGACTTTGATGTAAGTAAGCTCGTGACCATCCGGGAACATAGTAGACGCCCATGAGCCGCGACATAGCATATTCGCGGCGCCCACTAGTAGTAGACTCGTCCCCAGAGCAGGGGGTGGCTTCGGGCCACACGAACACACTAGCCAGTTACCTGCACCCTCTGAAAATCATTGAGCACCCAGTGAGGCCACGAAGCACATGAAAAGCCTGTGGGAAAGCGTACACCTATAACTATATAACCTGAAAAATTTTGGCAGGTTGCAAGGGCGCTCTTGAGGCTAACGCATGTAAACTAAGCGTTTACGATCGATGCAAGACAGTAACAGTCAATTAAACCAATCCAATTGCCGTTCCCTTGCTAGAGTGCTTGATAACAGCCTTGGATGTCTCGTCCACTCCAAGCTGTGCTAAGTTTTGACACAGTCATGTATAAGTCTACTAGGTGCTCAAGGCAACTGTCTGGATTATGATAAATTTCGAAATGAGGGTGGGTGTACTTAACATCTCATAACAAAGTAGCCCCGGACATATATGTCCCCATCAGTGGTACACTACAAAAATGAGAGAGCCCTGTATACAAAACCTATTCCCGTGATAAGTGGAGATAGAACAGAGTACACCATAAACGCCTATAGTGGGACACCCCCTACAGTTATATAAATTTGGACCAAAAATGTATCCATCCAACATAAGGCCGGTGCGAATAGATCACATTGCCGTGAAGAAAACACGTATTGCTGACCTTGTAATATAAACTGATGATGCTAAAAACAGTCTTCGCGACATAGGAGATAGATTACTTTTACTGGCGTAAGTAGAATCTATTAAAGTTACATTGAGCCGCCCTTTGCAACAAATAACATCAATTATTGACATCCAGTGTTCTGTATTGCCACAACACAACATTCTTTGGAGCAATATGCAGAAAAAGAGCCGAACATTTCTACTATCTACAAATTTTTTTTCTAGTACGGACCGGTAGCCATTCATTGCCACTACTGAGTGGTGAGATCAAGAGCTCTAGATCACCTTAGGAGGCGACATCGTGTCCCCACACATTAACGCCCATTCTATTTTTTGAGTGTATTTGGCGCAAAACCACTTTTGAACCACCATTATGAGTTCATGATGAGTAAATCGAACTGTCTTATACACCCAAAACACTAGGATCATTAATAACTCCGAGAGGCTAACGACACTTCTTGTATGATGCGCACCTAAAATATGGTTGCGCTGTGCCCAGCACCCAGTCGCTGCTAATGCCGCCTACATTGAGGTATGCGACATCTACTTATGTCTTAAAAGCGCTCCGATCCGATACGTGCAATGTGTCCTTGATAGTGCGCATTGCATATAACCAAATGATACATGATATAGTGCCCCCGAGTAAGCGCAATGCGCGCCTTTTTTATGCTTTACTATGCCAAGGTAATTACCTGAGCGCCTGTTTATTATTCTTATTTAAACGCAGATCGGAAAAACTTACTATGCACTTTACACTGATATCTTAAATGCGCTACATACTGGCATGGAAATGCCACAATTTCATGACTTTCGAGCCCTCAGATCAGTTTCTAGGGAGGGGCTTATCAGGTCGTATACCCTGTATGTCTATAAGAGATATGGGCAACAGAATCTACACAGGACTTCAGACTGGCCCCACAGGGTATAGGCAAAGCGCACGCAGTGGCCCTGAGCGCAATGGTATAGAGAAAAATTGAGCTATTTCTTTATTGAATTCCATACAAACATGATTCTCAGTGAGGAGACAAGATGTTTCGAAACAAAGCAAGACAATATCAGATTCGTATAAGAGGAGCACCTGCATGGGATCAGTTTTACAGATTAAGCTTTTAAGGGGGCCCTAAAATTATACTCCACGGTGGGGGTGGGCGCGAGCGGGGGATTCTCGCTCTATCTCTCTATATATATAGCCCCTAAAATAAACTCCACCGGTGGGCACATAAAAACTCAATTGGTGGGCCCTAAAATATACTCCACCGGTGGGCCCATAGAAACTCAATTGGTGGGCCCCTAAAATAAACTCCACCAGAGGGCCCATAAAAACTCAATTGGTAGGCCCCTAGTGTCAACTCCACCTAGGGGCCCTAGGCTCCCCAGTCCCACACTGACCCTACATTATCTTCTCCAATTTGCAAAATATTTTACTTTGTTGCCTTAGTTTAATATCATGGAATAAGGAAATAATTTTTGGAGACTATGAGAAAAAGAAGAAAAAAAAGTGAGTAGAACAATCTCAAAAGTAACAAGAAAAAGCAGGGTTTTCTTTCAGGAGGTTTTTACCGACGTGATATAGGTCATCGGGGGGATGACACTCCAGGTGCCGAGTAGAAACTATTCACTAACATTTTGGATTGAGGTCAAATTTGACCCAAATTTGATTATTGTTACTTAGGTCGACCCAAAGTGAATTTTAGTGGAAATCCCCAAAGCATTGCCTCTAACCCTAACCGTAACCTTGACCTTAGCTTGAGTTAAGGGCCGGGGCGTAAAACTCATTTTCACCCAAGAAGTGTTGAGCTTCGGAAAGGCGAATTCGACCCAAATCCAAGCAATTCAATTTGTGTTGACGAAGACCAAGTTTTTTGCTGAAAACCATGAAAAAAGAGGCATTAGCCATTACCCTCAGCTGAAGTTGGGGTTTGGGTTTTCTACTAGTTTATGAGATAACCTACTACTCTGCAAAGCATCCGGCTACATAGTTACACAGTTAAAGAAACGTGTCCATCAAGTTCAACCAAGCAGTCTCTGGATCCAAAGCTACTTCATGTTTTGGGGAAATCCAAATGTGATGCTGGGGTGAGGGTCAATGATCTCAGCAGAAAAACCCCAATATAAAACAATAAAGTTTATTTAATTCTAATAAAAAGTTACTACAAAGACAGTTAAATCCCCTTTGTCGATAATCACATATATAAACTTAAAGGGGTCGTCTCACTCCAGGGATCGCTGCTGCTTTTTATGTTAAAGATCTTGCAAATACAAGTCACTTTGCAATGTGTGTCCATTAAACAGTGTCCCCTACCTATTCACTAGATATCCCCTCTTGTATGGGCTGCAAGCAGCTCCTGCAGGTCTCTATAAGCTACAGCCAGGTTCAATCTCTCCTGTAAATCTGCCAGCACTGGTTGCTAAAGTCTACAGACGCTTGTTCAAAATCTCTCCTGATGGTGCTGCCAACACTGCTCACTATAGCTACAGACCTGTGTGAGGCTCTCCTGATAGGCTGCCATCAGGCTGGTCGCTATAGCTTACAGACCTTTGTGAATCTCTTCTGATAGGCTGCCAGCACTGGTCACTATAGTTACAGACCTGTGTATCTCTTCTGAAAGGCTGCAGCACTGGTCTCCTATAGCAACAGAACTGTGTGATCTCTCCATGATAGGCTGCCAGCACTGGTCGCTATAGCTACAGACCGTGTTATCTCTCCTGATAGTCTGGCAGCAACTGTCACGAATAGGCTACAGACCTGTGTATCTCTTCTGAATAGGCCTGCCAGCACTGGTCGCTATAAGCTACAGACCTGTGTGATCTCCTCCTGAAGGCAGCCAGCCCACTGGTCAATTATAGCTACAGACCTGTGTGATCCCTCCTTATAAGTCTGCCAGACTGGTCACTATAGCTACAGACCTGTGTGAGTCTCTCATGATGAGCTGCCAGCACGGTCGCTAAAAAAATAGCTACAGACCTTGTGTGATCTCTCCTGATAGGCTGCCAGCACTGGTTTCTATAGTTTTATTAGCTACAGACCTGTGTGATCTTTCCTGATAGGCTGGCAGCACTGTCACCTATAGCTACCGACCTGTGTGAACTCCCTGATAGGCTGCCGAGCACTGTCCACTATAGCTACGACCTGTGGTGATCTCTCCTGAGTAGGCTGGCAGCACTGGTCCCTATAGCTCAGACCTGTGTGGATCTCTCCTGATAGGCTCCACACTGGTTGCTATACAACAAGACCTTGTGATTCTCTCCTGAAGCGCTTGCGAGCACTGTGTCACTATAGCTACAGACCTGTGTGAATCTTCCTGAAGGCTGCCAGCACTGGTCACTATAGCTACAGACCTGTTTGATCTCTCTTGATAGGATGCCAGCACTGGTCGCTATAGTTACAGACCTGTGTGATCTCTCCTGATATGCTGCCAGCACTGGTTGCTATAGCTACAGACCTGGCTTCTACTGCAGCCTAGTAGAAGCTAGAAAACATGCCCCTCAATTTAAAATGAAACCAAGAAAACCGCACTGAGGTAAGATGAATCAATGTAGTGAGACAACCCCTTTAACTGTCAACAAACCAGTTTCCATAGGTGGTGCAGTCAAGTAGGATATTATCTATACATATATTTGTATTTTTTACTCACGACACCATTCACTCCCGGTCCTTGCAGGTAGATAGACACACTCAGGGAAGAAAGGAAAGACTGTCTGATAAAGCCCAGATTTTAAACTATCCCTACACCAACCCTATATTAGGCCCTGGGAGGGTTCTTATGGGGTCATCGCCCCGATAAGGGCGGCCCCACTCTCAGGGCTGGGATGATGGGTAGGCGAAGGTAGGCGATCGCCTAGGGCGCCACTTCATCCCAGACAGAAAAGGGATGCAAGGAGGCATGGAGTGGGCTAAATTTAGGTGGCACTTTGTGCCTTATTTGTCCATTGGCCCAGCCCTGCCCACTCTCCAGTGACTAAACCTAGAGTCACCCTAATATTCCCTACTCCTGGTCCACCAAGATATTAGGTTCAATACACATAGATGGAATCATTTAGCATCTGGTAAAATCACCCGACGCGTTTCCCCTCTCAGGTATGGTTCCTCAGGGGAGTGAGGATACCGATGCCCAATAACAGAAGACAATGCGGTGCGCCATGATGTCAGACTTTGGAACCCATAAAGCGAGAACCAATCTGTAATATTCATTCCTATTCCCAAAAATCACCATCAGACCGGATCTACATTCTAACAAACATTGTAAATGGCTACATAAGTATCAAACCGAATATGGACAAGTTTGGGCAATGCTACCCCCTTGTCTGTGCTCCTGGCACTTCTATATCAGGGTCCTTCTTTGCACAATCAATTCTACAAAATGCACCGTGTATTAGCTCCATGTATCTCAGAACCCAGGGTAAATTTTTTGTGAGGAAAATGGGCAGGGCGGCTACGATATTATCAAGGTCTGTTTGTAGCTGTCAAAGAACTGTATGTTATGTAAAATATATCCTGCACTGCTTTAACCCTGTGTATATATTTCTGTGACTTGTAAGACCTCCACCCCCCCCTACCTTTGCAAATGGAATTTGTAGCCCTAGCCTATAGAATATCACATAGCCCTTAAAAACAATCCTCATACCCCCTTGTTTACATAACCCAGTGCTGTACCTGCTAAGCAGCCCTTTGTATTGCATTTTATGGCCAATTCTGTATATACAAGCTTCAATATTATATCATGGAAGGCCAAAACCTTATCAGATCAAGATGTGACCACCTAATCTGTACAGCCATGAACGACCGGTAACAGGAAGGGCAGGGTTCCACTGACCTATCCAAACTGAAGAACAGTCTATGGATGCCATCTAGAGGGTAATATGAGCAACAATCCTCATTAAGGATGAGGTGCCTGCCCCCCCATCATGTCCCCAGCCAGTCAGGTACAGCCTAATTATCATAATTAGCTGATGGAAGATGGCCGAGTGGGGACTATAAGGCACATTGTCTAATCTCAGATCATTGTACATAGTTTGGGGTTCAATTTCTGATTGAGCTGAGTTCCATTTCTTCCGTGCCCCAGGACCTGAAAACTGACCATTGTAAGTGTTAAGAATTTCTGTTTTCTCCCTTTTATTTCAAAACTGTTGCATGCTTGTCATTTTTCATTGTCATAGTATCTTTATGTAAGCGCTGCACCTTTTTCATATTAAATATTAAAATTAATAAGCTTAGTTCTTGTTTGCTGTACGAACCCATAAACTTGAAGAAGTGATTTTAGCTGCTGGAGAGCAGTGAGGTAACCCTTTTTCTTTTTGATTATTGAAGGAAGGTGGTGGCAACGTAGTATTTTTGGGGTCCTGGAACTGTCTTGGGGTGTGATTTATGCTTGATTTGCCACCTGAGTGAGAGGTGAGTATAGAACTGAGTGGAAATAAATCAACTCCATTACAGTGGCCCCCACGTCACGTGCTGGGGAGTGTGTGCATGACATTTTCATAAAACTTTTATCTTTCAGGAAAACTTTTGTGTCCGATATAATTGCGCAGGAAAGCAGTGAGCGTCGTAAAACATAAGTGCACAATTCACTGACAAATGGCGCTCTCGGGGGAGATACATTACAGGCGTCTTCTTTTACATTTTTGGCACATTGCTGGAATCATTAACCTTTATGGGTTTGGATTTTTTGCTGCCAAAGCTTCGAAATTCCAGCTCTAGTTACCAGACCAAAGCATAACGTGCTAGAAACGCGTCGGGTATGGCGCGCTGATTTCATCAACATAACGATCGCAATGTATTAAGATGACAAATTCAGTTTAGTGTTGACCATGAAAAGCTTCGCTGCGCTCTGGAATTAACTGTAGAAGGTTTTTTTTCTATGAATCTGAAGGAGGAAAAAGTAGAGATTTGAGGAAGGTAGAGGAGTAACTTGAAGAGGCAAAATCTGTAACAGGACAACCCCCTCCCCCCCACCCATTGACTATACAAGTATCTACTTACATGACAGAAAAGATTTGTGGCAGCTCAGGCACCAGGGATGGGTGTGACTGCTGCCCACAACCACTGGGGTCTGAGAATGAACAGCACTCTAAAGTTTTTGCAAAACTATTGGCTTATTACATTGTAGGTGAACAGGTCATGATTAGACGTGGTCAACAAATTAATAACCGCCCACAACCAGAACAGGAAGTGGGAGGCTAAAGCTGTAGAACCGCCCACAGCCAGAACAGGAATTGGGAGCATGAAGCTGTAGAACCACCCACAGCCTGAACAGGAAGAAGCATGAAGCTGTAGAACTTCCACAGCCTGAACAGGAAGTGGGAGCCTGAAGCTGTAGAACCGCCCACAGCCTGAACAGGAAGTGGGAGCCTTTAGCTGTAGAACCACCCAAAGCCTGAACAGGAAGTGGGAGCCTGAAGCTGTAGAACCAAAGACGTAGAAAAGAATGGAGAACACTGCGCTCTTCTGTTCTGGGAACTCCCATAGAACAGAATGGAGAACACAGTGCTCCCCTGTACTGGGAACTCCCATAGAACAGAATGGAGAACACAGCGCTCCCCTGTACTGGGAACTGCCATAGAACAGAATGGAGAACACAGAGCTCCCCTGTTCTGGGAACTCCCATATATGATTATGTAGAACACAGTGCTCCCCTGTACTGGGAACTCCCATAGAGGAGAATGGAGAACACAGTGCTCCTCTGTACTGGGAACTCCCATAGAGGAGAATGGAGAACACAGCGCTCCCCTGTACTGGGAACTCCCATAGAACAGAATGGAGAACACAGCGCTCCCCTGTACCGGCAACTCCCATAGAGGAGAATGGAGAACACAGCAGTCCCCTGTACTGGGAACTCCCATAGAACAGAATGTAGAACACAGCGCTCCCCTGTACTGGGAACTCCCATAGAACAGAATGAAGAATACAGCGCTCCCCTGTACTGGGAACCCCCATAGAACAGAATGGAGAACACAGCGCTCTCCTGTACTGGGAACTCCCATAGAACAGAATGATTCTGCTCAGTGATTGTATTTGCATATTCTACATAGTTGCTTATTAAGCTGTGACGAGGTTTATCGCATTATGTCACTGGCAGCGGATGCGTCGTGGTTCGACTTTTTATAAGATCTTAACCCGGCGAAAGTTCCACATTTTAGATCTTAGATGGAAAGTTATCGACGTCTTGAGTTTTCCCCGTCTTCTGTTGCCCCGTTCGGCGGTGGACGGAGCGGGCGGCCGTTCAGGTGTGAATCTACAAGGCCTTAATCCTCTGATGTTCTCTCTTGTTTTCTAATCTGTCACCCGCTGCTCCTTTGTGATTAATGGATTCTGCGCCGCGGTTTTCAGATCAGGCAGTTTTCTTGGTATTTATAATTCACAGTGACCGGCAGAACGAGGGGCCCGGCCCTGAGAAAGTGCTTTCATCCCAATCCGAGGACACAAAGCCGACCGACGGGAGATCAATGGGGAGGAACAAATGCCGCCCTTTATATAACATGGAAATCAGTTGTGCTTGATGGAAACCAAAGCCACCTAACCCCTACATGGCCAAAGCATAGTGTCACGTTTAAAGAAGCACTCTGGGATTTCCTTTTCCCCTTAGTTCATTAGTTTTTGGTTCTAGGTGCACAGCTTTCCTGTAGGTGCTTTCTGAATATCTGACTGATGATACAGGATTTAGTAATTTCTTCTAGGTACACAGTAGTTCTAGTAACTTTGCTTACCTGCTGCTGCATAGAGGATATCTGGCTGATGCAACAGTCATTAGAAATTACTTCTAGGTGCACAGTACATCCAGTAAGTTTGCTTACCTGCAGATGCATACAGGATATCTACTTGATATAACAGCCATTAGGAATGCTTCTAGGTACACAGTAGTGCTTGTGACTTTGCTTACCTGCAGCTGAATACAGGATATCTGACTGATGCAACCACCATTAGAAATTGCTTCTAGGTGCACGGTAGTTCCAATAATTTTGCTTATCTGCAGCTGAATATAGGATATCTGTCTGATGCTACAGTCATTAGAAATTGCTTCTAGGTGCACAGTACTGCCAGTAACTTTCCTTACCTGTAGCTGCATACTGGATATCTGACTGATGCAACAGTTATTAGAAATTGCTTCTAGGTACACAGTAGTGCCAGTAACTTTCCTCATCTGCAGCTGTATACAGGATAACTGCCTGATGCAACAGCCATTAGAAATTGCTTCTAGGTACACAGCAAGTTCCAGTAACTTTTCTTACCTGCAGCTACATATAGGATATCTGTCTGATGCAACAGCCATTAGAAACTGCTTTAGGGTGCACAGTAGTGCCAGTAACTTTACTTATCTGCAGCTGAATATAGGATATCTGACTGATGGAACAGCCGCTAGAAATTGCTTCTAGGTGCACAGTAGTTCAATAATTTTGCTTATCTGTAGCTGAATATAGGATATCTGTCTGATGCAACAGTCATTAGAAATTGCTTCTAGGTACAAAGTAGTTCCAGTAACTTTTCTTACCTGCAGCTGCATATAGGATAACTGTCTGATGCAACAGTTATTAGAAATTGCTTCTAGGTACATAGTAGTGCCCACAATTTTGCTTATCTGCAGCTGCGTACAGGATATCTGCCTGATGCAACAGTCATTAGAAATAGCTTCTAGGTATACAGTAGTGCCAGTAACGTTTCGTAACAGCAGCTGCATACAGGATATCTGTCTGAAGCAACAGCCATTAGAAATTGCTTCTAGGTGCACAGTACTGCCAGTAATTTTGCTTATCTGCAGCTGTATACAGGATATCTGTCTGATGCAACAGCCATTAGAAACTGCTTCTAGGTACACAGTAGTTCCAGTAACTTTGCTCATCTGCAGCTGTATACAGAATATCTGACTGATGCAACAGGCATTAGAAATTGCTTCTAGGTACACAGTAGTTCTAGTAACTTTGCTTACCCGCTGCTGCATAGAGGATATCTGGCTGATGCAACAGTCATTAGAAATTACTTCTAGGTGCACAGTACATCCAGTAAGTTTGCTTATCTGCAGATGCATACAGGATATCTACCTGATATAACAGCCATTAGGAATGCTTCTAGGTACAAAGTAGTGCTTGTGACTTTGCTTACCTGCAGCTGAATACAGGATATCTGACTGATGCAACCACCATTAGAAATTGCTTCTAGGTGCACGGTAGTTCCAATAATTTTGCTTATCTGCAGCTGAATATAGGATATCTGTCTGATGCTACAGTCATTAGAAATTGCTTCTATGTGCACAGTAGTGCCAGTAACTTTCCTTACCTGTAGCTGCATACTGGATATCTGACTGATGCAACAGTTATTAGAAATTGCTTCTAGGTACACAGTAGTTCCAGTAACTTTGCTCATCTGCAGCTGTATACAGGATAACTGCCTGATGCAAAAGCTATTAGAAATTGCTTCTGGGTACACAGTAGTTCCAGTAACTTTTCTTACCTGCAGCTACATATAGGATATCTGTCTGATGCAACAGCCATTAGAAACTGCTTTAGGGTGCACAGTAGTGCCAGTAACTTTACTTATCTGCAGCTGAATATAGGATATCTGACTGATGGAACAGCCGCTAGAAATTGCTTCTAGGTGCACAGTAGTTCCAATAATTTTGCTTATCTGTAGCTGAATATAGGATATCTGTCTGATGCAACAGTCATTAGAAATTGCTTCTAGGTACAAAGTAGTTCCAGTAACTTTTCTTACCTGCAGCTGCATATAGGATAACTGTCTGATGCAACAGTTATTAGAAATTGCTTCTAGGTACATAGAAGTGCCCACAATTTTGCTTATCTGCAGCTGCGTACAGGATATCTGCCTGATGCAACAGCCATTAGAAACTGCTTCTAGGTACACAGTAGTTCCAGTAACTTTGCTCATCTGCAGCTGTATACAGGATATCTGCTTGATTCAACAGCCATTAGAAATTGCTTCTAGGTACATAGTAGTTCCAGTAACTTTGCTTATCTGCAGCTGAATGTTGGATATCTGACTGATGCAACAGCCACTAGAAATTGCTTCTAGGTGCACAGTAGTTCCAATAATTTTGCTTATCTGTAGCTGAATATAGGATATCTGTCTGATGCAACAGCAGGGGCTTCGCTAGCTAGTTTTGTTCGGGGCACAAGCCCCGAACAAGACTGCTTGTGCCCCGAATCTCAGAGCACTGACGACGATCTATTGAACTGTGTGTGTGTCCTCAGGACGCACAGACAGCTCGGGATGGCTGCTAAGTGCAGGTAGGGAGGGAGGGCGACTGCAGGAGGTGACGGGAGCTCAGGAGGGAGGAGGGGGCGCAGGCTGCTCACACACAGCTCAGGAAGTGCAGCAGCCACTGTCCGGCAGGGAGAGGCTCCGCCCCCTGCTGTGGTGTCACTCCCGGGTCCATCTCCTGCCCGTCCTGGAGCTCTCCAGTGAGTGAGGAGCCTCACTGTGAACTGAAGGTATGTGTGCATGTGTCTGTGTGTTCATGCCTTTGTATATGTGTATGTACTGTATATATGTGTGTTCATTGTGTGGGGTATACAGGGGGTGTGTGGGGTATACAGGGGGTGTGTGGGGTATACAGGGGGTGTGTGGGATTATATACAGGGGGTGTGTGGGGTATACAGGGGGTGTGTGGGATATACAGGGGGTGTGTGGGGTATACAGGGGGTGTGTGGGATTATATACAGGGGGTGTGTGGGATTATATACAGGGGGTGTGTGGGATTATATACGGGGGTGTGTGGGATTATAGACAGGGGTGTGTGGGATTATATACGGGGGGTGTGGGATTATATACGGGGGTGTGGGATTATATACGGGGGGTGTGGGATTATATACAGGGGGTGGGATTACATACAGGGGGTGTGTGGGATTATATACAGGGGGTGTGTGGGATGGTATACAGGGGGTGTGTGGGATTATATACAGGGGGTGTGTGGGGTATACAGGGGTGTGTGGGATGGTATACAGGGGGTGTGTGGGATTATATACAGGGGGTATTTGTATACATACACATATCCACAATATCACCTCATTCACATCACTAAAACATAATCCTGCCTAGTGTGCCCCTGAGGCTATGTCCAAACTGCATCTGACAAAAAATGACCTGTAAGCGGCCGTTGTTCCTCCGATGCAGGACCCCAGTGGCTTTTGTCGCGCTTTGTGCAAAAACCGCGGTCGCTTCTTGTTTTCCTGACAACGCCCATACAATTGTATTATATGGGAAAACGGCAAGAAAACAAGAAGCGCCGGCGTATTACACACCATGTTGTATAATGCGCCGCTGCCGAAAGACGAGCAGAGAGAAGACGAGCTGTGGAGACTGCAGCTCGTCTTTCCTATTGCCGTCTATGGAGCCGCAGGAACGATCGTATCTTCAGCGCTTTTAATAAACAAAAAGCTCCGAAGATGCGATCGCTTTCCTGTGCAGTGTGGACACAGCCTCACACATGTAAACTACAACCCGATGATGAATTATATGTGAATATAATTATTCTATACCTGTCATTTGTAGGGTTGTGCAGCCAGACAAAGGGTGTGTTCACACGGTGTAAATCGCGGCGCACAGTTCAGCGTGTATTTGCGCATCAATACACCCGACGTGCGCCGCGATTACGCTAATTCCTAGCTCTCATAGGGAACTATGAATTATGTCCGTCTCCCCCAGCGTATAATACACACATGATAGTGGAGGTGAATGGACCGCCCCCTCTGTGCTTGGAAGTACGCGCTGTACAGCACGTACTCCCAAAACACACGGCGTACTGCCCTAAGGGTATGTTCACATAGCGCATGGTGGCACGGACCTGTGCGCACCGCTATACGCCTGCTGTTGGAAGTAGGCGTTGCACAGCTTGTAATTTCTGCAGCGCTCCAGCCACCTCCCATCCGCTACACTTTCCCCCCTGAAAGAAGCAGCAGGTCACTTATTTTTATGGGCGGGTTCTGTGTGCTGGGAAAACAACAGCTAATCACAGCACTCACTGTCACTGCTATGATTTAACTGTATTTGTGGGGCGCACTTTGGGCACATTACAGGTCAGTTATGCCCCACAAATACAATGTGAATGATCACACCACGAAATGTTGGTCTGTACTTCAGCGCGTAATTGCGCTTCAATACGCCGACATACGGGACGACATTATGGTAATTCATAGCTCTCACTGAAAGCTAGGATTCCCTGTTCTGGGGAGAATAAATATCAGTGAGAGCTTCAGAGGGACGCGTCGGCCACAGTTTTTTCTCTGTAAAAATACATCTGTAGTTCATGTGAAAAATGCCGTGTGAACCCCACCCTCCTGAGCAAAACGTAACACAAGGGCCCGGGCCCCGGATGTTTTGGGACTCTAGCAACGCCCCTGTGCAACAGTCATTAGAAATTGCTTCTAGGTACACAGTAGTTCCAGTAACTTTTCTTACCTGCAGCTGCATATAGGATAACTGTCTGATGCAACAGTCATTAGAAATTGCTTCTAGGTACACAGTAGTGCCAGCAATGTTGCTTATCTGCAGCTGTGTACTGGATATCTGCCTGATGCAACAGCCATTAGAAATTGCTTCTAGGTGCACAGTAGTTCCAGTAACTTTGCTTACCTGCAGCTACATACAGGATATCTGTCTGATGCATCGGCCATTAGAAATTGTTTTTAGGTACACTGTAGTGTCAGTAACATTGCTTATCTGCAGCTACATACAGGATTTATGACTGGTGCAACAGCCATTAGAAATTGCTTCTAGGTACACTGTAGTGTCACTAAGTGTGCTTATCTGCAGCTGTGTATAGGATATTTGTCTGATGCAACAGTTATTAGAAATTGCTTCTAGGTGCACAGAAGTGCCAGTAACTTTGCTTATCTGCAGCTGTGTATAGGATATTTGTCTGATGCAACAGTTATTAGAAATTGCTTCTAGTTACACAGTAGTGCCAGCAATTTTGCATATCTGCAGCCGTTTACAGGATATCTACCTGATGCAACAGCCATTAGAAACTGCTTTAGGGTGCACAGTAGTGCCAGTAACTTTCCTCACCTGCAGCTGCATACAACATATCTAAGTGATGCAACAGCCATTAGTAATTGCTTCTGGATCCATAATAGTTCCAGCAATTTTGCTTATCTCTAGCTGCATATAACCATTCCGGCTGAGACGAGATGACGCACAGACTTGGACAGAAAATAATTGAACAAAAAATCAATGAAAGACTGAATAAGAAATGTATCTATTCAAGAAGATTCGTTGAAAAAGGTCGTGGATTGGACCGAAACAGAAGCAAACGGAATCTGGAACTGTGCAATGTCAATTTGGAATATACTATGACCTGTGGAACCGGATCATCTTTAGCAATGACTGAGGGGGTGACCCTGAAATGCGTCGGCGTGTACTCTGCACTAATCTGTCCGATGTCATATGTTTAATGCATTTTTTTTCAATCCGCCGTGATATTTTTATCTTTCACCTTTTTGGACGCTGGAAATTTTTCCTTTTAGATATCAAAACAGGTTTACAGAACTGGAGAACTCCTTTAAATTCCTTTTCTGAGAAGCTTCTTTCTGTTCCCCTACAACAAACTGTTTGATTACTGTATAGACTTATATTAGGATGGGCCCAACTAACAAACTCCAATATTGGGCCCCAAGTATCAACTCCACTGGTGGGTCCCAGGAATCAGCTCCACTGGTGGGCCCCAAGAATCATCTCAACTGGTGGGCCCCAAGAATCAACTCCGCTGGTGGGCCCCAAGAATCATCTCAATTGGTGGCCCCCCAAAAAAACTTCACTGGTGGGCCCCAAGAATCAACTCTACTGGTGGGCACCAAGAATCATTTCCACTGGTGGGCACCAAGAATCAGCTCCACTGGTGGGCCCAAGAATCAACTCCACTGGTGACCCCAAGAATCATCTCCGCTGATGGGCCCCAAGAATCCTCTTTACTAGTGGCTCCAAGAATCATCTCCATGTTTTTTCATGGAGAGAGGCAAAGAAAGAGAAGCAGAGTGCCAATATCACCTATTGTCACTGTGTGGTGGGCCCCAAGAAACTTCTTCACTGGTGAGCTCCATGTATCCATGTGGGTCCCAAGGATCAACCCCACTGGTGGGCCCAAGAATAAACTCCTTTGGTGGATCCAAGAATCATCTCCACTGGTGGCCCCAAGAATCAGCTCCACTGGTGGCCCCAAGAATCATCTCCACTGGTGGGCCCCAATAATTATCTCCGCTGGTGGACCCCAAGAATGAACTCCACTGGTGGCCCCAAGAATCATCTCCACTGGTGGGCCTCAAGAATGAACTCCACTGGTGGCCCCAAGACTCAACTCCATTGGTGGTCCTAAGAATCATCTTCACTGGTGGACTCCAAGAATCACCTCCACTGGTGGGCCCCAAGGATCAACCTCACTGGTGGGCCCAGGAATAAACTCCTTTGGTGGATCCCAAGAATCATCTCCACTGGTGGCCCCAAGAATCAGCTCCACTGGTGGCCCCAATAATTATCTCTGCTGGTGGACCCCAAGAATCAACTCCACTAGAGGACCCCAAGAATCATCTCCACTGGTGGGCCTCAAGAATCAACTCCACTAGTGGGCCCCTAAGAATCAACCAAACTGGTGGCTCTTAAGAGTCAACTCCACTGGTGGCCCTAAGAATCATCTCCCAGGGGGGCCCCAAGAATCATCTCCACTGTTGGACCCCAAGAATCAACTCCACTAGTGGGCCCCAAAAATAATCTCCACTGGTGGCCCCAAGAATCATCTCCACTGGTAGGTCCCAAGAATCATCTCCACTGGTGGCCCTAAGAATCATCTCCACTGGTGGGCCCAAGAATCATCTCCACTGGTGGCTCCAAGAATCATCTCCACTGGTGGGCCCAAGAATCATCTCCACTGGTAGCCACAAGAATTATCTGCACTGGTGGCCCCGAGAATCATCTGCACTGGTGGCCCCAAGAATCATCTCCACTGGAGGCCACAAGAATCATCTCCACTGGTGGCCCCAAGAATCATCTTTACTGGTGGCTCCAAGAACCTACACTCTTCACTCTTGTGCCTCAGGCTCTGCAGTATGATACTTCCTAAAAGATTAAAGCAATGTGGTTTGCACTTTAAGCGATTGCCAGATATGCACAGGACTTAGACAAGGTATTCTGATTCCCTAGGCAAATAAGGCATAAAGCACTCCCCCAATGGAAAATTCAGCCCACTCCATATCTGTTGTGCCCCTTTTTCTGCCTAGGTGGCCGTCTACCCGTCAGCCCGGCTCAGGATATGCATGATGCCTATAATCCTAATCTCCGTCTTTACAGGTGGGAGTCAGTAACAGGGACGAGTAATAAGTATGTATTAGCGAATGGCTCCACTTCCCTCCATAAACAAGTATAAATAGCAATAGTGCCTCCTATTATAGAGCTTCTTACAGACACCTCCAGGTCTGAGATACAGGCAATGAATACTTGTTTCTGTTCCACACTCATTACGGCCTCTTCACTTCTGCGCAGGATAAGATTTGTGCCTGGAGAAGCAGCATTGCTGAAGCTGCTTGTGGCTCCGGAGACAGAATATGTCATTTCCTAGGGAGCGGGGCTGCAGCAGGGTTTTTGCAGCATGTGCACAACCGATGCCATTACCTGCACTCATCCCAGCGATACCGGCGTCACTGTAATATATTCTGCCACTAATGGACGGCTGGAAGCCTCGCAGCAGCGTCAGGCTGAGGAAACTGCTGTTATACCGGCATCATTAGCACACAGTTTGCATGTCAGTCGTCACATTTATAGCTATTTGTAATATATTCAGGGAAAGTGGTCACGTCCTCCCCTTCTAGTCCCCTGTCCTGCTCAGAGGCTTAGAAGAGAGAGGAGGGCGCAGCTGTGGGATGTGAACTTCTCTGGAAAGGTTGCAGCATGTTCTGGTTTATAGTGTTTATTATTTCTGTAAATATTTTGTAATTTTATGCAAGTAATTTACTATATTTTATATTGTTTCTAATTTCTGTATTTAATTTGTCATATTTTCTATTTGTAATTTATTATATTTTCTATGTGTAATATATTATATTTTATATTGTTTCTAATTTCTGTATATAATTTGTCATATTTTCTATGTGTAATATATTATATTTTATATTGTTTGTCATTTCTGTAAATAGTTTGTCATTTTATGCATGTAATTTACTATATTTTATATTGTTTCTAATTTCTTTATATAATTTGTCATATTATCTATTTGTAATATATTATATTTTATATTGTTTCTAAATTCTGTATATAATTTGTCATATTTTCTATTTGTAATTTATTATATTTTATATTTGTAATATATTATATTTATATTGTTTCTAATTTATGTATGTAATTTGTCATATTTTCTATATGTAATATATTATATTTTATATTGTTTATCATTTCTGTAAATAGTTTGTCATTTTATGCATGTAATTTACTATATTTTATATTGTTTCTAAATTCTGTATATAATTTGTCATATTTTCTATTTGTAATTTCTTATATTTTATATTTGTAATATATTCCATTGTTTATAATTTCTGTAAATATTTTGTCAGTTTATGTTTATAATTTATTATATATTACGAGTATAAGCCGAATTTTTCAGCAATAAAAAATGGGCTGAAAAAACCCCCCCCTCCTCGGCTTATACTCGAGTCACTGCCAGCGCTTGGGCACTGGCAGGAATACTTCAGCTGTATGCACCTCCTCTGGGAGCACATACAGCTGAATCTTGAGTCAACCCACAATGTCCGGGCGCTGCTTTGGCCCAGGCTCGGTCGGCGATCTCTTTAGCTGTATGCACCTCCTCTGGGAGCACATACAGCTGAATCTTGAGTCAACCCACAATGTCCGGGCGCTGCTTTGGCCCAGGCTCGGTCGGCGATCTCTTTAGCTGTATGCACCTCCTCTGGGAGCACATACAGCTGAATCTCGAGTAAGCCCACAACGTCTGGGCGCTGCCTTGGCCCGGGCACGGGCGGCGATCTCTTCAGCTGTGTGCGCCTCCTCTCGGAGCACATACAGGTAAAGATACCACTGCGGAGCAGAAACTCCTTGCCTGCCATAGTCAGGGGCCCACCATGGGTTTTCCCTGTTCCCCTGTGAGCCAGTCCAAGCCTGCCCACAATACTCACCAAAATAAGCCAATAGGTGACGATTACTGATCATCACCCATCTCCCACGCACAATGACCTCTACATAATTTACAGAACATATCCACAACCCTCTGCCATAAAAGTCAATAGGTGATGGTCACAGTTCGCTCCCCCCCCCCTCCTTCCACACTGACTTCAGCACAGGTCACAGAGCATGCTCACAACACTTACATAGAAGTCAATAACAACTCAGGCAAAATAGTCACTTCCAAATTTATATGATACAAAAACAATCATTAAAGAAAAAGAGCTAAAACTAAATCAATCTGTATCAGTAAAGAAAAATAAGTGACACAATCCCTTTAAAATCTGCAATGTTCCAGATAAAATACGTAGATGTAACAGAGCAATGATCGCCGTGTGATGCAACAAGAGGTGACAGGACACAAAATGTGGAAGGAAGAGCAAAACTGCACATTCTGCTCTAAGATGGACCCAGTATCTGTGAGGATGACGTTATCTCTATGACTGGGTACTGGGATTACTAGATGTTATATGAACAAAAGGGCAGTACAGTGGCTCAGTGGTTAGCACCGTGCATCATTCGAAGTAATTAGGACATTGCAACATGGTAGTTCAGTGGTTAGCAGAGTGCAGCACAGTGGCTCATTGGTTAGCACAGTACAGCACAGTGGCTCAGTGGTTAGTACAGTGCAGCATGGTGGCTCAGTGGTTAGCACAGTGCAGTACAGTGGCTCAGTGGTTAGCAGAGTGCAGCACATTGACTTTGTTTATATCAGTGCAACATGGTGGTTCAATGGTTAGGCTCAGCGGTTAGCATAGGGCAGCACAGTGGCTCAACAGTTAGCACAGTGCAGCATGGTGGTTCAGTGGTTAGTACACTGCAGCATGGATGCTCAGTGGTTATTACAGTGCTACACAGTGGCTCAGTGGTCAGCAGAGTGCTGTGGCTCATTGGCTAGCATGGTACAGCACTGTGGCTTTGGTTATTACAGTGCAGCATGATGGCTCGATGGTAAGTATGTGCAGCACAGTGGCTCAGTGATTAGCACAGGGGCTCAACATTTAGCACAGTTCTGCACTGTGGCTCAGTGATTATTACAGTGCAGCATGGTGGCTCAGTTGTTAGCACCGTGCAGGACCGTGGCTCAGTGGGTATTAGAGTACAGCATGGTGCCTCAGTGGTTAGCACTGTTGTCGTGCAACATTGTGATTCTGAGATCAAATCTCACCAAGAACAACATCTGCAAGCAGTTTGTATGTTCTTCCTGGGTTTCTTCCAGGGTCTCCGGTTTCCTCCAAACTCCAAAAACATGTTGATAGGTTAATCTGGAATTTAGACTGTGACCCCCCCAATGGGAACAGGGAGCAATGTGATTGATACAAATCTCTGTACAGCGCTGTGGTATATAACGGTGCTATACAAATAAATCAAATAGGTCCTTATTGTGGGAGAGCTTGGCTCTTGCATTCACTCTGTTGTGTCGCTTCCCTCTAAAGTCTGAGATCAATCCAGTAAAGCAGAACAGTCACCTTCCTCAATAGGATATTGGAACTCTCTAAAACCTTGGAGCATCTTACAGTAACTCCCAGTGGATTCAATGTCTTCCCCCTGATCCCTATAAGTGCCTCATCCATTCACGTCCTAATAATGCATGACCCCTCCACCGTACACCCTCACCTCCCAGAGATGGAGCCATCACACCTGGACCTGGAGCATTTGCAGCCTCCTAATTACAGCTCAGCAGATTAGCATGCAGAAGTGAGATCTGGCCCTTTAAGGATGGGGAAGCCATTGGGGATTCAGCCTAGGAAGGCGATTATTCACCCACAAGACCCGGGCATTGAGTCGGGCATCACTATAAATAAACCAGAGCTGCAGGTTCTCAGCACTTGTTCTTTTCCGACGCACCCTTCCCATTCTCTACCTTCCTCCACAATAGGGTTTGGAGACGACACCAACTTACGTTTTCCCGTCCTCTTCTCGATGGCTGATGGAGAGATCAGAAGCAGCGCTCCAGAAGTCACGCTGTCAAACAGCATGCAAATGTCTGAGGGGAACCTGTGCATCTAGAAATTCTCGCTTCTCCCTCTGTTTCCTCTTGCAGGCGCTCACAAGACACCGCTCCGAATGCAGCACGTTGCTCCCAGCCGCCGAGGTGCTGCGCGCCCAGTGCAGATTGTTTCAGGCAGGCACCGAGCTTGGATCACCTTTGGTGATAAATGGTTTCGAGCACATGGACCACGGAGCGGCTTGCTCATAGCCTTGTCCTAATGTCAGATGAGTCACAGAGAGCTGGGATGGAGAGTGGACATGTGGAGAGCACTGGCGGGTCCAGGGGGAGAGCAGCATCTCAATGAATGGGACCCAGGAGTGGGCAAGAAGCTGGACTGACCTGCAAAGAGTCCTCTCAAGCATAAGATTGGGAAAGATGGACGGGGAGAAAGCGCCATATGTATCAAAGGTCCATCCTCGGCAAGGGCAGAGGCATAAGCTATGGCTGCCAGGTGAAATCCCTGCACATAGAGGGAAACAATGGCTACAAACACCTCGGAATAGTTTGTAATTCTGGGGTTGTCTGCACATTGTTCCCGCAGAATTGTAAAACATTGAGAATATGTTACAAAGTTACAATACATTATGTGGTGCATTGTTACAATATAGAACACGGTACATAATTACATTACAAAATGTTGCAAAGTTGCAAAATAGAATTATATGTTACATAGTTACCTTATAGAATGTGGTACATAGTAACAATACATTATGTGGTGCATTGTTACAATATAGAATGTGGTACATAGTAACAATACATTATGTAGTGCATTGTTACAGTATAGAATGTGGTACATAGTAACAATACATTATGTGGTGCATTGTTACAGTATAGAATGTGGTACATAGTAACAATACATTATGTGGTGCATTGTTACAATATAGAATGTGGTACATAGTAACAATACATTATGTGGTGCATTGTTACAATATAGAATGTGGTACATAGTAACAATACATTATGTGGTGCATTGTTACAATATAGAATGTGGTACATAGTAACAATACATTATGTGGAGCATTGTTACAGTATAGAATGTGGTACATAGTAACAATACATTATGTGGGGCATTGTTACAATATAGAATGTGGTACATAGTAAACCAATACATTATGTGGTGCATTGTACAGATATAGAATGTGGTACATAGTTACAATACATTATGTGGTGCATATGTTACAGTATAGAATGTGGTACATAGTAAAATACATTATGTGGTGCATTGTTACAATATAGAATGTGGTACATAGTAACAATACATTATGTGGAGCATTGTTACAGTATAGAATGTGGTACATAGTTACAATACATTATGTGGTACATTGTTACAATATAGAATGTGGTACATAGTAACAATACATTATGTGGAGCATTGTTACAGTATAGAATGTGGTACATAGTTACAATACATTATGTGGTACATTGTTACAATATAGAATTTGGTACATAGTAACAATACATTATGTGGTGCATTGTTACAGTATAGAATGTGTTACATAGTTACAATACATTATGTGGTGCATTGTTACAATATAGAATGTGGTACATAGTAACAATACATTATGTGGTGCATTGTTACAGTATAGAATGTGGTACATAGTTACAATACATTATGTGGTGCATTGTTACAGTATAGAATGTGGTACATAGTTACAATACATTATGTGGTGCATTGTTACAATATAGAATGTGGTGCATAGTAACAATACATTATGTGGTACTTAGATACAAGATAGAACATGGTACATAGTTACATTGCATTTCATGTTATATAGTTATGTGGTACATAGTTAGTACATAGTTGCTATATAGAATATGCATTAGTTATATGGTCGTTACAATATAGATTATTATACATAGTTACATAACATGTTACAAATATATGTAGCAAAGCTTAACTTGAAAGATAATGTACAATAGTATTACAACACACATAATATATCACCACAAAAAGCAGTGAAGTTACCGTCAAATTAAACATAGTCATTACATTACAGAATATGGTATAAAGTTACGTTACTTTCTTTGTTACATTGTTACAGTATAGAATGTGGTACATAGTTACAATACATTATGTGGTACTTAGTTACAATATAGTGTACAGTTACATAGCTACATTATAGAAAATGTTACATCACACTTCCTGTTCAATCTGTGGACAGTTCTAAATCACCAGGCTCTCGCTTCCTGGTCAGGCTGGAGGTGGTTCTACAGATTCAGGCCCCAAATTTCTGTTCAGGCTGTGGGCAGTTCTACAGCTCAAGGCTCACACTTCTTGTTCAGGCTGTGGATAATTCTACAGCTCTAGGCTCCCACTTCCTGTTCAGGCTGTGGGTGGTTCTACTGCTTCAGGCTCCCACTTCCTGGTCAGGCTGTGGGTGGTTCTACAGTTTCAGGCTCACACTTCCTGTTCAGGCTGTGGGCGGCTCTACAGCTTTAGGCTTCCACTTCCTGTTCAGGCTGTTGGCAGTTCTACAGATTCAGTATCCCACTTCCTGTTCAGGCTGTGGGCAGTTCTACAGCTTCAGGCTCCCACTTAATTTTCAGGCTGTGGGGGGTTCTACAGCAGTGATATCTGATGTTCCAAGCTGGTCCTATTAGTTATTTAAGTCCTGTAAGTGCTGCAGGTTTATAACCTATAGTGCCCAATGCTGCAGAGCTCTATAGGGCTAAAGCATGTCAGTAAGTCATGTAAACAAGCTCCTGCATTTCAGGTAAGAAACAAAGAAGGGAGTGATATCACCATCCCAGCCACTGCTACAGCATGTTAGAGCTGAGAGAGGTGGGCGGTAACTAGGGAGGCTTGTGTGCAAAAGCAGGAGATAATATTTACCCCTAACTCTAAACTGAAGCAAAACCAGACAAGCAATGTATTTAGTAATATCTTTTATTTACCTTCGCTGACATTTTTAAAGTCAATCAATAAAAGAGAACAATAAAATAGGTTTTAACATCTATCCTGATTTCATCACATTATGCTATCACTAATTGGGGGAACTGGGAAATTGCCACAACTGGGACTGGCCCACAGGGGAAGAGGGTAATCTCCCGGTGGGCCACTGAGTATGGCAGACCTGGAGAAAGAGAGGCAAAAAGCAAGAGGCAAAGTATAGGAGATATATACAGTCATTGTAGGGTAGGCCCCCAAAATAAAACTACCCCTTTAAGGTTTTACCATGTATCCTGGTTTCATCACGTTATGCTATCACTAATTGGGAGAATTAGGAAATAGCCATGACTGAGACTGGCCCACAGGAGAACAGGGTAAACTCCCAGTTGGTCCCTGAGCATGGCAGACCTGGAGAAAGAGAGGCAAAAAGCAAGAGGCGCAGTATAGGAGACATGTACAGTCATTTACAGTAACTCTAGGGTACAGAGGCGTAACTTGAAGCATTGGGCCCCAATGCAGAAAGTCAAATAACACCATGTGTAATTTAGAATACTGGTATCTTCCTATGTGGTTGGAGAGCATTTGGGCCCCCTCAGGTTGTAGGGCACCCCCTCTAGCTCCGCCCCTGCTAGGGTAGGCCCCCAATATAAAACCCCACCTGTGGGCCCTTACACAACTCAACTGGTGGACCCCTAGAATGAACTCCACCAGTGGGTCCCAGGCACCCCAATCCAACACTCATCCTTCATGTACTACATGTAACTATTCCAAGTATCTTGGCAAATCATCTAATTCAGCCTCCACAAAAAGTAGCTTCGCCTACTCCTGTCACAGGGGGGTCTATGCCAGAACTATAGATCAGAAGATCCTCTTACATGTTCTTATCTGGAAATGTAAAACTTCTAAGAGTTCTTCATCAGACTTGTTCAGACAAGCCCAGGTCAAGCAACAGTGGGTGAGCATTAGATGCTTCATTTACGGTGTACAGGTTACTGTATATCTTACAAAGCTGGTAGAAAGCAATGAAGCAAATCTTTTATCTCCTAGCCTGCTCTACTGTATACTCTTCAGTCAATGAGAAGAGCACAGCATGCGAAGAGCACCGAGCCATAGACTCAGCAGCCGATATAGAGCACAGCTTGTCTCAGACAACGCAGCCTGCATTTGGTGTCAGAAGTAGACCATGACCTGTTCTACTGACTGCTCTGCTCCAGGCTCTCTGTGTCAATCAATTGCCGACTCCACTTTACTTACAAGAGCTGCTCTTATAGAACGGTCTTTCTGTTCATCTTTTCAAGTTCTTCTTCGCTTCTTCCTTGGCTTGGATTGAGAACTACTAAAGAAATCTGATACGACCGAAGATCAACGCTTCCTCGATGTGTCTGCATTTCACACAGACGACACAATTGACCTTTCGTTTCCAAGCTGAAGCATCCTTGTCCGGCTTATTACAGAAAGGATATTTTAATTTAAAAATGACAAAATGTTACGGTCCCAATATGTAGCAAAAATAAACAGGAACATGGGCTTTACAGAACCATCATGGATTTGTATAAGGTGTTAGAAGCCATAAAGGAAAGGTGTCCTCAGAAAATGATCTATTGTTTAACTTGTGTTCTTATGTTATATAAATTTGATACAAATATTTTTTTGTTTCTTTTTTAAAAAATTTCCATCACAATCAATATTTAAAAAAGATTCTAACATCTTTCAGTTTTTAATTTTAGCCTAATTACAGTCTACCTTCCTCGCAGTCTCCTCATCACAGGCAGGATTACACTGACAGGTAACACCTAGATATAGATAACACAGGATCCACCATTCACTATAGACTGACCCCTCCTCTTCTGTAGAGATCACTTCCCCGCAGTCTCCTCATCACAGCCCGATTACACTGACAGGTAACACCTATATTAGATAACACAGAATCCACCATTCACTATAGACTGACAACCTCCTGTTCTGTAGAGATCACTTCCCCGCAGTCTCTCACATCACAGGCAGGATTACACTTACAGGTAAAACCTATATATAATAACACAGGATCCACCATTCACTATAGACTGACACCTCCTTTTCTGTATAGCTCACTTCCCTGCAGTCTCCTCCTCATCACAGCAGATTACACTGACAGGTAACACCTATATTATAGAATAACACAGGATCCACCAATAACTATAGATTTGACACCCTCCTATTCTATAGAGATCACTTCCTGCAGTCTCCTCATCACAGGCAGGATTTACACTGACAGTAACACCTAATATGAGATAACACAGGATCCACCATTCACTATAGACTGACCCCTCCTCTTCTGTAGAGATCACTTCCCTGCAGTCTCCTCATCACAGGCAAGATTACACTGACAGGTAACAGCTATATATAGATAACACAGGATCCACCATTCACTATAGACTGACACCTCCTCGTCTGTAGAGATCACTTCCCCCAGTCTCCTCATTACAGCAGGGTTACCCTGACAGTAACACCTATATCAGATAACACAGATCCACCATTCACTATAGACTGACCCACCTGTTCTGTAGCAGATACTTCTCTGCAGTCTCCTCATCACAGGCAGGATTACTCTACAGGTTAACACCTTATATAGATAACACAGGACCCACCATCACTAAAGACTGACCCCCTCCTGTTCTGTGTATATCACTTCCTCAGTCTCCTCATCAGCAGGCAGGATTACACTTACAGGTAACACCAACAGAATATATAGATAACACAGGATCCACCATTCACTATATACTGTCACCTTCCTGTTCTGTAGAGATCACTTCCTCTGCAGTCTCCTCCTCACACGGCAGGAATACACTGAAGTACACCTATATATAGATAACACAGGATCCACCATTCCACTATAGAACTGAACCATCCTCTTCTTATAGATCACTGCCCTGCAGTCCGCCCCTCATCACAGGCAAGATTACACTGACCGGTAACAGCCTATATAAAGATAACACAGATCCACCATTCACTATAACTGAGCACCATCCTCTTCTGTCGAGATACTTCCCGCAGTCTCCTCATTACAGGCAGGATTACACTGACAGAAACACCTATATATAACATAAACACAGGCTCCACCATTCACGATAACTGACACCCTCCTGTTCTGTAGAGATCACTTCCCCCGGCAGTCCTCCTCATTACAGGCAGATTACACTGACAGGTAACACTTATGTATAGATAACACAGGATCCACCATTCACTATAGACTGACCCCTCCTGTTCTGTGGAGATCACTTCCCTGCAGTCTCCTCATGACAGGCAGGATTACACTGACAGGTAACACCTACAGTATATATAGATAACACAGGATCCACCATTCACTATAGACCGACACCTCCTGTTCTGTGGAGAGTGGTGTGTCCCTCCCCAACAGCACATTTTCACACTTGGTGTATTGGAGAGGAGGGGAGGAGTTGCAGTTAAGAGCAGCTCCGGCCTGTGGGGATCCTTATCTCCTCTCTGCTCTGACCCAGAAGGGGAGGATTAACCCTATGAGGCGTATTAACAAGCAGCCAGGCTCCCTGATGAAGTCAGGGAGCTGAGAATCTCAGATATCAGCCAGAAGGAGAGTGGATGCTGACAGCTGAGAGGAACAAAGGAATTATGTTTACTCTGCAAACACCCCCAGCAGAGTGAAGAAGGTGAGTCACCTTGCTGAAGAAGCAGACACTGAGAGCACCTGTGTCCAGGATCAGAGAGAAGGCAGCAGGAGCAGCACTTCCCCTGCTGTCAGTGAAGCCAGCAGCTTATGCAAACGATCTCCTGCAGAGGAGATAACAGGCAGTAATGGAGGAGTGGAGAGCAACAGGTTCTACAGTGAGGGACCTGTCAGAAGGAGATGAATAGACACAGATCCAGATAATTTGGACAGCTATGAGGATGGGAGAGGAGCACAAAGCAGGTGTCCCCTGTTCTCAATAAAAAAAAAAAGTTTGAGACTGCAAGGAAAGCTGTGTGAGCCAACCAGCAGCCTGTGTGAGCCAACCAGCAGCCTGTGTGAGCCAACCATGCACCCGCCACCCATGCAATAGCAAGCCATGCACCAGTACCAACACCGACAAGCCCTGTTTCCAACCATGGAAAGGTCCAGGAGAAGATGTGGACGGGAAGTCCAGCAAAGGATCCAGTGGCAGCACCAACATAGGAGCAGCAAAGACCAGAGGCGTCCAACGGCAGTGGGAGGCGACCGCGAGGATTTGGAGCGGGGTGTGCGGTAGACTCGCACCCTGGTTTCAAGGCGGAGTTTCCTGCAGCAAAGCAAGCCAGTTATAAAAGTGTCCAGGTGGTGGAACCAAGGGATTGAGCATTGCAGACTCTCCCGCCTGCCATCAGGTCCCGAGCAGCGGACAAGCAAAGGAGTGGACCGTCAGCAGAACAACCGACGTGCCGTAAGATCAGCCAACTTATATTAAATAAAGTTAAAGGGGGGTCCCAGGGACCAGGTACAAAGTCACTAAAGAGCGGTACCCTGAAACCCCCCGAGGTGGAAGGAGCATGTGACCTAATTACAAACTGGGGGGAAATGAAGGCAAATGACTCTCCTGCAGTTGCCGGGTCTAGAATTGGCTTTTATTCCTAAAGAATATGAAACAGTGTAATGATGGACATCTTGTTATTTCAAAGAAAAATAGAGATGTAAAATTTAGGAATAAAAAATGCAACATCTAGAAAGAAAAAAGACCTCAAAAAGAACTGAGGAAAATACGGACAGAATTAGAAAACTTGAAAATGAGGAGAACCTGATATATGACTATAGCGGAGTATTCAAAAGAATAACTATCGGAAACGAGGAGAGATTTTAGGGAGATTGAGGGGGAGAAAAAAGGGAAAGAATCAGAGGATGAAGAGGAAGAGGAGAGGAGGAAATAGAAATGGAGAGGGGGAGGGGGAACATAGCAGGACTCAGGGCCCTCCCGTTCCCCTCACAGCCGTCCCCAATCGACAGTAGCAAGATCCCCCCACAGCAGGAGGTGGCGCTCCTGGAGGAGGGAATGAGCGAATCTGGTGACCCAGGGGGGTTACTTATGGAGGAAATCGTGCAGCTGGAGTCTCCAGTCAATCTTCAAAGCTTTCCTATTGGGGACGACCTTTCAGAAAAAGGGAGGGGAAGAGAAGCAGAAAGAAAGTTGGCGGTGAGATTTCTAGGATGGGTTTGTACCTTTCCTGAGAAAAACCAGTAATGCAGAGGGGTTGCCGGAGGAGGAACTCAAAGGAGGGGCAGTTGGGGGTCCCGGTGGTAGTGCCCTTATAAATGTAATCTGCCCTATAAATGTAACTGATCCCGATAGCCATAAGCCTTCCCCTACGGTGGTAGCCGGGGAATAAGCTGGTCCAGAAGAAAGTGTGAAAGGAAAAAATTGGGATACAAATGCCAATGGAAATGTCAGTAAGAAATTTTGAAAAAGTATGGAAGAGAAAGGCAGTAAAGATGTTGGAGAAAATGGCATGAGGGGAAAAAATGAAAACGTCAGCGCAAATGAAGCAAACGAAGTGATTAGGGGGACACATGGTAGAATGAATGGTGGGGTGAATGAAAGAGGTTTGGGGGGACGAATGGAGGGGTGAATGAAGAGGTTTGGGGGATAAATGTTGGAATGAATGAGGGTGAATGATGGAGGTTGGAGGGACAAATGTTGGAAAGAAAGGTGGGATGAATGAAGGAGGGTTGGGGGATACAAATGGTGGAATGAAAGGAGGGGTAAATGAAGGAGGGTTTGGGGGTACAAATGTTGGAGTAAGTGGTGTGGAACAGGATGGAGGTTTTGGGGGGACAAAAGTCGGAATAAATAAGGGAATGGAATGGGTGAAGGAAGGGCAGAATGAGTGGGTGGAGGACTATTTCATGGATGAAGATGTTTTTGCGGGGGCAAGGAAGGACAAAAGGAGAATGGAGACGACAGTGAATGAAGGAGCAAAGTACAAGTAGGATGGAGAGGGTACTGGCCCACCTGCCCCCTCGGCGGCAATCGGCCCCCCATCCTCTGGGACCGGCGGGTGGCGCAGTTACGCAAATGTGGCGCCGGGGGGGTGTAGTCTTCTGGACCACCACCAGTTGCCGGGAGTGAGGAAGATCAGCGCCGCTTCCTGGAGGCCCTCAAGAGAGGCGACCAATCAGTTACCATAGAGGGAATGGAGATACCGTTGTCCTTTGGATGAGAGGCATGGGCTCTCTGCCTTCCCGAGAGCAAAGGACAGGAGGAGAAAGTGCCAGGCCACCTCTTCAACCAGGCAGGGAGCATCCAGGCAGAATGTCGCCGTCTCAGATGGGTAGGCAAAGGACGCAGCCCCGATAGATCTAGGTGGTGGACTCCTTTTTTGGGATGGAGTTCAGGGTAACGTGACATCTTTGCCTGATACATCCTACTGGGTCTCCTATATATGACGTGAGCTTCATGCGGGCCGAGGGACTCGAACTTTTCTGGTCCCGCTATGAGCTCAGTCATCGCCCGAGTGGCGGGGTTTCGCAGGGATGAGCATGGTATCTGGTCTGGGGCCTGGACCTTCATGGTCAAGCTGAGATACGCAGGTAAAACCGTCACTCACATCCCATCCTCCACTTTCCTCGGCAAGAGACATACAACCTGGTCTTTCACCAGGGGCAGGCCGAAAGCTCTGTCACAGGTGTGCGACCCAACACACTTTAGTGCCCAGCTGCAAGGCCAGGTAAGTGCACTATGTGGGGAAGTAGGCCATCTAGCCACATCCTGTGACAGGATTCGTCTGTCACCTTGTGGTGATTGGTCACCCCTTTAGCCGCTACCCTCGCTCCTATGCCAACAACCCCGCGTACTCTCGGCAGATGGAGGTGAGAGCAAAGGGCTGAGACGTGGAGATGAAACAGATAAGGGAACAACATGCGAGGGAGCTAAGGGGTCAATGATGAAGAAAACGGTAGCACAAATACGGCACATGGAGGCGCGTCAAAAGGAGAGGGAGGGGGCTTCCCGGACCCATGCCCGGGGGTCTCTGACCTTGAATCCGGAATCGACCTCCAATGTAATTGAGACTCTGAGGGAAAGTGACATAGAGGAAGAGACCAGGAGGATGGAGCAGGAGGAGGAAGCCGTCCTCCCCGCAATCCTCCATTCGCTCAGGGAGTTGGAAGAAGGGAGCGATGGTGGCGGAAAGGAAAGAGAATTATCTGGCTGAGAGAGCGGTTCATGAAACGGTGGGTATTGAGCAGATGAGAAATCGGGGAGCAGAGAGAGAGAGAGTCTGGGCGACTCTCTCTTCTCGCTAGAGTGGGATCACTGACCAACTCCCCTAACCCAAAGCCAGATACCAAGGGCCTAGGAAGGCACGGTAACCCCCCTCTAATTTGAGGTCGCAATAGGTACGGAGTCCTCGGTAGCCCCCCAGCCTCACCGGTGATGAGGGAAGAGGAGAACGATGATACAAAAGAAGGAAGGACGGATAGACCTTCAGGGAGCGTGGTATTGCCCCTTGAAAGGCACCGTACAGAACACCCCCCCCCCCGGATAGCACCCCAAAGGTAGTTAAAGACCCATGGTAAGAAAGTCGAACTGAGTGGTGGGGAAGGAAACAGTGACACAAGGGAGGGGTCGAACACTGTTAAATATGATATGTCGTGAGTCTAAAAAGTGTGAATCCCCTGGACCTCAGATGGGGAGTGGGAGGGAAGCGGGAGAGGTAAAAAGAAGGCTGGTCGAGCCCCGATCACCAATGATGGGCGGCACCAAACTCTCTGATTAGCTGGCCCAATATTAACGTTGGCCAACGTAAAAATCAATATGGCTACGATTTAGCGGCTTTTAGATTTTCTCACCCGTGAACGCTGAACATTTTTTCTTGCAAAGAGACCATGCTGACAGACATATCGGCAATAAGGAAAGCTAGAGGGGAATGGAAGGGCTGGTCCCTCCTATTTGAGGTCCTCTTGCGGCCGAGACCAATGCCCGGGTGGCGGTACTTTTTACCGCCGAGTTTTGAATGCAAAGAACGGGTGATCGAGCTCGAATGGGGAGGTGTCTGATCTTAGAGAATATCGTCACTTGGTACGAGGTACAAGAACAAAGATTAAATCAAACATCTATGGCGGCCTACCAAACCAATGGGATTCGGAAAATGTATCTCGTTATAATAGTGTTAAGCCTTTTCCTTGTTTAAACGAACATGGCAATTCATCTTCGAGGGACTTCAATGCATCTCGAGGTCCTCAGATATGGCGGTTCCGGAGGTGTGGGCGTACTAAGAGGCGTCGTGCTGAATACGAATAGTTATTTAGTGAGGCTCGCCGTAGGTGGATGTTACCCACATCAGGCACAACCCCAGGCCACGGGGTTTCAACATACTATAGGGTAGTTATGGATAGGTCTAGAATAGATAGTTTTATTATAAAGGAGAATCTGTCCTCGACGCCCTTGCGGTGGGTTGCTTAATATTTCTCCGATCACTGTATGATTTTGTTTTCTTTGAAATGTTTTCTCAGAGACCCCACGCATGGGAAAGGTTATTGGAAGCTGCGAATTCGTCACTCCTGGAAAGATTGGAAATTAGACAATCCTTCGAGGACTTGCTTCAGAGTCAGGTACCAATTAGCTGGGGCCTATATGTAGAAGACAATCAGAGTGTGGGAAAAGTATATCTAAAAGAGAGCGCGAAGTTCTTCCGCCAGACCTCGACCTATACGTAGTCTGAAACAGGTACCACCGTGTATCAGAGAGTCTGAGTGTAGACAGAAACACAAGCGTCTGGTGGTCTCGACTGGAGGTAGCCCGCGAGGAGAACTCCTTCCAGGGTGAAGTCCTTACTCAAGAAATGTCAGTAAGATAGGATTACACATCCTTTGTTTTTTGAGAGGGATTTTGGAAATACGCTCGCCGGATCCCTAACAAAAACTTCAGATGTCAGTAGGTGTAAGATGGTGATGGGACTAAAAGACATACAGGATCTTGAAACGTCACAGATCAGAGATCCTGAGATCGTTAGGTCTTCTACTCACATTCCCCCCCCTCTTGGGTAGAAAGAAACTAGATCGGGACAAATCCTCGGCTTTCCCTGGCTGAGACACTAATCCTGAAACCAGGAATGAGCCTCATCTCCTGCATGTTTTGACAGGAGACAATAATCAGAGAAAGAGGAAGTGAAGGGGGGGATTAGAGCTTAGCCCTCAAGAAGACCCCGGGACCCGATGATCGGAATTTTACAAGACCTTTAAGGACACATTGGTCCCCTCTTGACTGAGGTATTAAATGAGTGTCTCTCCTCGGGCACTTTGCCAAACTCAATGAGGAGGTCATCCCTGATCATCCTGTCAAAGGGTAAAGATCCGTCCCACATTGAGAATTGGCATCCCATAGCGCTGCTCAATTTGGACAGGAAGATTCTGCCAAAAGTGCTTTTCAATAGGCTGATAAAATCTTCCTCACAACTCCTTTCATGGGCTCAGAAACTGCCCTTTCCCCCGGTCGAAAAGGGGCCGTTAGCGCACCCATTGGTTTTCCGGGGGAAGGGGGCCCGGGGAGGGGGGGTAGGGGGGCCCACTGGGAAGGGGTTTCCACGCTGCCCTTTTGGGTTTCGGGCAAAAGCTTTTTGTTGGGGAGATCATGATTTACCTTTCTGTCCCCACTTTTTAAACAAAAATGGGCCCTCCCGGGGCATTTGAAAATTTGGGTTAAAAAAACCCTTGGGTAAAAAAGGGCTGGGGCCCTTTTTCCATTGGGGAAAAAACGGGTTGGTTGGGGCAACCTTTTTTGGGGGGGGGAGTTTTGGGGTGTGGGTCGGGGGCTTTCCCCTTTATTTAACCCTCTTTACGCTTTTTGCAGCCCAAACCCCTTTCTTAAAAAGGCTAGATTTTTTGGGCCCGTTTGGGGGTGGGGATGGCCCTTTCCGGGCTTAAGCATTTTACCCTTGGGGGGAAATTGGGCCTTGGTATGCCGGAAGAGTCATTTGCCCTTTGGGGGTTCTCTTTTTTAAAAGAGGAGGGGAAAGGGGTTATTGTCAGGGGTTTTAAGAGCTTTTAGGAAAGGTTTCCCGGGGCCCAAAGATTCAACCCCCGGGATAAATTCCCGGGGGCCCTTTTGGTTGGGAAGAAGGGAACCCCCTTTAATTTTCCCGGGAAACCACCCCCCTTTGCCCCCAGGAAAAAAGTTAAAGTTTTTAAAGGCTTTGTTTTCCCCGGAAAGGGAAAATTAAAATTCCCGGAAAAAAAAATTGGGGGAGGAAAGGGGGCTAAAAAATTTCCCTCAGAAAGGGGTGGGGCCAAAGTTTTAAAGGGGTTTGGGGTCTTAAACCCCTTAGAGAGAGAATTGGGTTTGATAAAAACTTTTCCCCTGTTTCCCTTTTTTAATCCTATCTGGGCAGCTTGGGGCCCCCTTTTCCCCAAGAGTTTTCTTTTTTGGGCCGCAGGTTTTTACGTCTGTTTTTCCAGATTTTTGGGGGAAAAAACCAAGGAAAATAAACCCAAAATCAGGGAGAGGTGACATACCACAGAGGAGACTGGGGGGGTTTTTGGTAGGGTTTAAACCCCCGTGGTGTTTCCTAACAAACACCTTTATTAAGAGCAATGTAGGTGCATGTGGACTGCAGGCCCTCCTCTGTGGGTGGTCTTTCCTGTCGGGATGGTTTCTGCCTTTCTTCCAGGAATGGAGTTGGGGGGTCTAGTGGAAAGATCTTTTGATGCAGATATTTCCCGCTTATGTTGCCCTGACTCTGAAGATCATCCGCCGATGGTGGTCTGGGAAGGGTGGAGATAAGAACTGTTACCAGGAACACTCCTGGATGCGAGGGTGTTACATTGTCACCCATTTCTGGAGACCATTGGCCCTCAAGGATTTGCCCAGGCCGGAATCTGAGGGTAGGGTTACGTTTATTGAATCAGACAGGTTCCTTTTAAGGTTTGGGATGTGGCCTTGGCGTTGCTTCCATGGAAAGCTTTATGTAAGTGGTAATGAGAAGTTCAGGCATCCAGTGATAGGGGTTTGTCCCCGTTTGAGGGGTTGCAGCATATGCATTAGGAGAGCATGGAGCATTTCCTGCTTTCACTGCCACTACAATATAGAGGTTTACAAAAGGGTGGGTTGCTTCTTTAGGTTGGTCCAGGTTGGCGAGCCTCTTCCTATGCAGAGTGGGCCTATGGAGCATTCAAATTCCTGGGTGACAGGGACCCGTGAATGTTATTTCATAGTTAGTGCAGTGGTTTGTATCACACATGTGTGCGCACTGGTGTTTTGTGTCGACGCGTCATGAAAAACCCTCTCGGTGGGAGGAACGTGAATAGGCACATATTGGACAATCCTGGTAAGGTACGCTCGGGGGAGGTTAGATGGTTGGGGATCCTAGGGACGGCCCACTCTTTGGAGGGGTTTTGTCTTCTGGAGAGGTAACCTGATTCTTTTCTGAGTTCCACTCCATGCGTGTTGGGTGGGCTGAATTTCGTTTCACTAGCTTTTTGTTTTCTATTTTTTGAGACATAGGCGGAGGGAAAAAAGAGCTGTACAGACACTGAACCAGAGCATTCGGGAGGGTAAGTGTTTATATAAGGTTTATTAGGTATTAACATTATTAGATAATAAAAAAAAGAAAAATTTTAATAATTTATGGTATGTGTGTGTATATATATTGTTAGGAAGGCACAAGAATTGTACGGTAGTGGCACGGACGTTATGTGTCACCGATCTGCCTAAAGATTCGGTGAATAAAACCCTGTTTTTCTGGTATTCCCCCGTGGCAATAGCCACTGACACACGTTTTGTATTTGTTTGCATGGCAGTAATGACGGTGATCAGGGTCGGGCTTTATTGGAGCAGTCTGTAGAGTCGGGTGGGACAGGGCTGCTCCACATCCAGATTCCTGGGATTACCAGCACCTATATAGGCCATGCAGGCTCTGGTGGAAGTGGGTGTGGTTCCATTCCTATGAACACTGCTCGGTGGAGTGAGCAGTGGTGGTGAGAGACAGAGCTGGGCCTTGATAACCCGGATGTACGACAAAGACCGGCATACGGTATTGTGAACTGGAAACAAGGACTGTGAATTGTATGTTTGTTTTTGGGCTCTGAAAGCAAGCCTGCTGTTTATTATTTCCTGTTTATAATAAACGATGCCATTTAAACCCCTGCAGTATTGCACGTTTAAAGGGACTGCTCCGTTTGTTGCTGATTCCACAATATATATATATATATTTATGATATATATATATATATATATATATATATATATAGATAGATATATATTACACTCACCGGCCACTTTATTAGGTTACACCATGCTAGTAACGGGTTGGACCCCTTTTGCTTCAGAACTCCTCAATTATTCGTGGCATAGATTCAAAAACGGATGCTGGAGCATTCTCATGTTCAAGGAACACAGTCTGAGATGATTCCAGCTTTTTGACTTGTGCGCATTATCCTGCTTGAAAGTAGCCATCAGATGTTGGGTACATTGTGGTCATAAAAGGGAATGGACATGGTCAGCAACAATACTAATTAGGCTGTGGCGTTTGCAACGATGCTCAATTGGTACCAAGGGGCCAAAGAGGTGCCATGAAAATATTCTCACACCATGACCACCACTACCCACAGACTGGACCGTTGTATAACCAAGGAGGATGGATCCATTGCTTTCTGTTGTTGACGCCCAAATTCTGACCCTCATCGATGTTCGCAGCAGAATCGAGACTCATCCAGACCAGGCAAGTTTTTTGCAATCTTCTACTGTTCCAATTCGATGAGCTTGGGGCAAATTGGAGCTCAGTTTCCTGTTCTTAGGCTGGAAAGGAGTGGAAACCGGGTGTGGCTCTTCTGTGCTGTAGCCCATCTGCCTCAAAAGTTGGCCGTACTGTGCGTTCAGAGATGCTCTTCTGCCTACCTTGTTGTTGTAACGAATGGAGTGCTATTTGAGTCACTGTTGCCTTTCTATCAGCTCGACCAGTCTGCCCATTCTCCTTTGACCTCTGCATCAACAAGGCATTTTCCGCCCACAGGACTGCCGATCACTGGATGTTCTTTTCTTTTTCGGACATTTCTCTGTAAACCTAGAGATGATTGTGCAGTGAAATCCAGGAGATCAGCAGTTTCCTGAAATACTCAGACCAGCCCTTCTGGCACCAGACAACCATGCCACGTTAAGGATCGCAAATCACCTTTCTTCCCCATACTATGCGCGGTTTGAACTGCAGGTGATTGTCTTTGACCATGTCTACTGTCTAAATGTACTGAGTTGCCGCCATGTGATTGGCTGATTAGAAATTAAGTCGTTAACGAAGCAGGTTGTACAGGTGTTCTATAAAAGTTGGCCGGTGAGTGTATATATATATATGTATATATTATATATTAATTATTATATATCATATATATATATTTATATATATATATATATATATATAAATGAGAGTGGGATAGGATAGATAGGATGGGAAGGGGTATTAGTAAAAGGGGGGGAGGATGGAAAGTGGACTGGTCTTGTCCAGATATGCACTGGGACAAGACTCTGGAAGACTATGAACTTTGAACTATAAGTTTTGGGCCAGTGCTCTGGGGGCCACATCAGGGCTGGGAATGGGTATTAGATAGTTTAAGGATCAAAGATGAAGGGAGAGAGGAAAAAAAAATTAAAAAAAAATTGTGTATATATGGAAAGTTGCACATATGAATATTTGTAAATAATGTGAGTAATGTAACAACAGTTGGTGGGCAGTTAAAGGGGATTTTAGTGGAATGTGGATATGTGGAAGGAAACATACTGGACCAGCTAAGGGTTTTAAAGTAAGGTATATGGCCATGTTTCTTTGTAAACAATAGTGTTATATAGCTTTTGTATATAATTTTCTGTTTAGTGCCATATTGAATTGGTCCAAACAATTTTAAACAATATAAGAGTTCCACAATTCGACAACAGACTGTGACACTCCTGTTCTGTAGAGATCCACTTTCTCCGCAGGTTCTCCTCATCACAGGCAGGGATTACACTGAACAGGTAAAACACCTATATTATAGATAACCCACAGATCCACACCATTCAACTATGACTGACACCTCCTGTTCTGTAGAGATCACTTCCCCCGCAGTATCTTCATCACCCAGGATTACAATGACCTTGGTAAACACTATATATAGATAACGCAGGAATCCACCATTCACTATAGTCTGACAACTCCTGTCTCTGTAGAGATCACCTCCTGTGCTGTCTCCTCATCAAGCAGGATACACTGACAGGTAACACCTATATATAGATAACACAGATCCACAATTCACTATAGACTGGACACTCATGTTCTGTTAGAGATCATTTCCCTTGCAGTCTCCTCTTCACAGGCAGGATTTTACGCACTGAAAGGTAACACTATATATAGAATAAACGCAGGATCCTCCATTAACTATAGACTGACCCACCTCCTGTTTTGTAGAGATCACTTCTCTGCAGTATCCTCATCACAGGCAGGATTAAACTGACAGGTAACACCTATATATAGTTAACGCAGGACTCCACCAGTTCACTATAGGAACTGACACCTACTGTTCTGTAGAGATACAATTTATCCGCAGTCTCCTCTCATCACAGGCAGGGATTACATAACAGGAACTCCTTATATATAGATAACACAGGATCCACCTGTCCTAAGACTGCCTCCGTCCTGTTCTGTTAGTGATCACTTCTGTGCAGTCTCTCCATCAAAGGCAGGATACACTGACAGGTAACAACATATATATAGGATACACAGGATTCACCATTCACTATGACTGACACCTCCTGTTCTGAGAGATCACTTCTGTGCAAGTCTCCTAATCCAGGGCAGGTTTACACTGACAGGTAACTCCTATATATAGTATTAAACACAGGATCCACCATTCTACTTTAGATGACACATCCTGTTGTGTAGAGATACTTCCCCTGGCAGTCTCCTGTCATCACAGGCTGGATTACACTGAGGTAACACCTATATATAGATAACACAGGATTCCACCACTCACAATAGGAGATGTTCACAGCTCCCCTTCCCTGCACAACTGACTTCTTTTACAGGTCACAGAGCATGCCACAACGCTCCTCTATAAAAGTCAATGGGTTCTGCCCCTGTTTCACAGGCTCCTATGTCCATGAAGCTGCTGTAAAGGATCTCTCTAAATGCTGTTAAAAGCAGCTCAGGCAAGATGGCCGCCCCCAGAATCATATACAGACAATAGAATAAAAAATCTACAATCATAGAATAAAAACAGCAAATAAGAAAATAATATGGATTAGGATCTGGTTTTAATAATTAAAAAAACAAGCTGGTGACAGATTCCCTTTAAGATCGCTGCTTGCTGCCAGAAAATTCACGTATTCTTGAGAAAATGCAGAAGCTGAAAAAAAGCCATTGGAGCTGACAACTTGTCATAGCAGAGGGTTTGTTACAGTTGTTTCCAGTGTAGACAATTCTCTGTGGGCATACATTGTAACAAGAACAGGAAGGGTTCTGTGCTCTGATTAGTTGCTATGGGCAACAAAGTGAATTTTAGACTGAGACAGTGGCCCTTATTTTGTATTTTAGAAATTTTCTTCTGTACCTCATGCAACAAAGGAGCATGACCTTTATAAAAGGGTATGACTAAGCTGAAAGGGGTGTGGTTTAGTGTATGACACCATGCGGCAAAAAATGCACCAAATTTTTGGCACAATTAGTGGCACAAAGTAAGCCAACGCATAGAAAGTGTACACTTGGACTAGACAGTCTTAACATCAAAAATATTGTATATGTGGCGCATTTTTTCAGCAGATTTAGTATTTTGAATCCACTGACAAACCAACCATACCTGCACTGTGTAGCCCTCAATAGAAAATCTGTGCTGTAACCTATACAGCACACATTTTTTACTGAGGTGTACATAAACCGAAAGCCGACCAGCAGAATCTAGAACATTTTCTACAATCTGTGGGACTGACGTTGGATTCCCTCAGCCACCGCAAATCGTAAATCCGACTGCCAGTTTATGCGCAAAAACTGCACAAAAAAGTGGCGGTGCGGTCCAGCAAATTGAAAATGCTGTCGGATTTTGGCCGTCATTTTCAGATTGCTGTGTAGACCTTGCCACAATGAGTGGATTGATCTGTTTGATACAATTGTACCAAGTTTAGAAAACCATCTGTGAGCTGAACCCAGCACAAACCTCTCTCTGGTTCCAATAGTTTGTTACATTGTATCAGTGCAGATAGAATGTATCAGTCTGGGGTCCTGGCTGTTTATACCATAGAGCTTTATCTAGACTGGATACAATTGTAGCAAACCCTCATCTGTGGGAAGCTGACATTTTGTACCTGTGAATGTCCCCGCCGAAGAGACCTTCAAAGAGGATGAGAAACTGGAACACACATTGTATAATAAAGTTGCAGAATGTTGCATTAAAGGATGATTACAGTTTGTTTACATAATATTGAAAATCCTTTTAAGTGTAACAATATAAATGAAATGAAACCCATCGTCTTATTATCCCAGGAGATCTAAGATTGTAACTCAGACTGATGTTCTGATCTCTACGTCCATTGGGTTGGAGCCCAAACCTCTGTGCACCCAGCTTGGTGTACAGCGGATTACTGTGACATTACCTTGACATTGAACAGAGAGGAACTGACCACCTGGACACTCGCTGGAGGGGAAACAGAAAACTGGAGTTAGGATTTTCGATGCATCATGTGTTCTGCAGACAGGATGAAGACTCTGTCATGTGTACGACTGTGGGGCCCATTGTTGAAAGGGTCTTGCCATGCTTGGACTGGCCTGCCAGAGTACTAGATCCTATGGTGGGCTCAAGCTCTGACACAATAATGAACCCCTAATGTTTCAGGTCTACCAGAACCTCATTTAGAGCTGACCTTAGAACCTATTAACTTTATATGTGCAAACAGTACTGCATAATGGAATTATAAGTTCGTAAAAGTTGTCATTCACTTGTCTTATTATGGAGATAGTGGATTGGCCATCAGAAACATTTTCTCTGGTGGGTCTAAGTAACCTCAGTCCAGCACTGAATGGCTTTCCCCATTGCTCTGACATTATCATAGCCACTACCTGCAACAACCTCTAGATGGAGCTCAACGCATACAGATGTATACATACCCTATTAAAGGGGTGTTCACTCCATAGAGTTTGACTGCATATCACTAGGGTATGTCATCACAGTCAGATAGGAGCAGGTCCCGCCTCTGGTAGATCTATTCTTTGAACGGGCCCCCGAAAGTTATGGCTCAAATTGGAAAGCCAGCTAAGCTTGTTCATGACTCTCCATTCTGTTTAATGGGAGGACTGAGTACAGCCAAACATGACACTCTGCACAAAGCTCTCCAACCTGAGCCAAAACTTTTGGAGATAGAGGTGGGGCTTGTACCTTTCAGATTTTGATGATATGTCCTAGTTAATCCTCCTCCCCAGTTCAGAAATGTCATTAAACACAGCCCTGGGGTTTACTGAACACCTCTAGATATACTCTCTGCAGATAGTTCCTTTTGGCTTATATCAGTCTATTTATAGACCAAGTAATCAAGTTGTCAAAGAAATGGTTCTAGTCCAAGTTTCGAGCTGATCAGTGGATCCGTTCTGACCGCCTGGTTGCTGTGGGCATGCTGCCTGACCACCAGTCTAAGGAGATGAGAAGACTTTAAAGAGGTTTTCTCACTACAACGATTGGCTTTTAACATGGAGAGAAAGGCACATGAAAAATGTTATTAAGTACATTGCTGTTTTGATTTTGCTTTCTTAGAGCTCACACGTTTCTCTTGATTCCCGATCACCTCTCACTTCTGTCTTATCTCTAGCAACGGAGTTTTTTTACCTAAGTAAATGACAAGCTTTCACCCTTGGAGTTCTATAGCCTTGTGTAATACATATTATAAACCTCCTGCAGTCATGTCCCTGTAATAGGAATATAATAGTAATAGAAATAGCAGAACTGGTATGTCAATCACTGCTATAGACCCACCTGCAGCTTGACCAGGAAGTATGAGTCTGAAGCTGGCTGTGAGCTGACATGGTGAGAAAACCTCTTTAAGACTAAAGGGCCCATGTGACCACAGTCGTATCCATTGAGGATTGCAGATACTGGATACGAACACTTACCACACGGTCAGCGCATCCTGAAGTCTCTTGGCGCTGCTTAACAGAGGTTTCTGGATACAGTAATAGCCTGAGGTGCCGTTAGTCCCTGCGACCTCCACCCGGAGCACCTGGTGGCTCAAGGATCTAAGAAGACAATACAAAGACTGATACATCTGATGCCGAAATTCTAAATTATATGTGATACAATGTAGCAACATCTCCAAGACCAGATATAAAAGCTCTGGGCCTGTTACACAAAGGGGTGTCAACAGGGAAGTACAGGCAGTTCTCCTGTCAGGGGCCCTAATAAAAAGGGGCCCAGTGATATGTTAAAAAATAGGAACTAGTAATAGGTGGGGGCCCCCCATTTGATTTAGCTGTATGGGGCCCTGAAATGGTTAATAGATGATTATGGCCCCCCTGTTCAACAGAAAAAGTGGAGCTCCTTTAGGGAGTATGCTTACTCCATCACACCTTCTCCTTCTCTAGGACGAAATAAGGTCTACATCACCTTGGGATCTGACCTCATATTTAATACATACTCTTGGAACTGCACCAGCAGAATAGTGAGCGCAGCTCTGGAGGATAATACAGGATCTAACTCAGGATAAGTACAGGATAAGTAATTTGTAAAGTGCTGCACCCGCAGAATAGTGAGTGGCTTGGAGGATAAAACAGGTGGAAATAGGAAAAAGTAAGGATAAGTTTGTATGTACAGTGATGCCCAGCAGAAAAGTGAGTGCAGTCTGGAGGATAATACAGGAGTAATCAGGATCAGTAAGGATATGTAAAGTATGTACTGATGCACCAGCAGAATAGTGGTACACTTGGAGGGGGTAATAAGGGTGTAAAATCGGGCAGTAAGGAAAGTAATGTATGTACACAGTGACTGCACCAGCAGAATGTGAGCGCAGCTCTGGAGTATAAACAGGTTTTAATCAGGGTAGTACAGGATAAGTAATGTATGTACGTGCTGCACCAGCAGAATAGGAATGCAGCTCTGGAGGATAATACCGGATGTAACCAGGGATCAGTACAGGATAAGTAATGTATGTACAGTGACTGCACCGCAGAATAGTGAGTGCAGTCTGGAGGATAAACAGGATGTAACTCAGGGTCATACAGGATAATTAAAGTATTCACTGGACTGCCGCAGAAAAGTGAGTGCAGCCCGGAGTATAATAAGGATGTAACTCAGGATCGTACAGGATAAAAAAATGTATGTAAAAGTGACTGCACCCCGAGAATAGTGGCGAGCTTGGGGTATAATTTAAGGATGTAACTCAGGATCAGTAGATTTAAAGGGGCCACCCATTGCTGGTCCTTACTGTCCATGAGTCGGGGCCCCACCAGTATCGTTGGCTTGCTGCTTAGTATCTTTGCCCTTTATTTTAGGTTGAGGGAATATCTTTATGAAGCTAATACATGGAGACACCATGTTACCGAATAAATACCCTGGGGGACATGTATGAAAATTGTTTAGGTCTAAGACTTTCTTTGTTGCCCAAAGCAACCAATCATTGCACATAGCAACCAGGGTTCCATTTCATTTCAGATAGTGCTCTGCAAAAATGAAATGTGCTCTCTGAACGGTTACTATGATCTCTGATTGGTTGATATGGGCACCAAAGAGAGTCTTAGATCTAGACTGTTTTCATACATAAGACCCCATGTCTTTACAATTTAGGGCCACATGTATGACACTGTTTAGGACTAATATTCACTCTTTTGCCCAAAGTAACCTCTGGGCAAAAAAGTGAGTTTTAGTCCTAAACAGATCTATTTCTGCATTGGCTAAAGAAAAGGAAACCATCTGCCATACCTCATGTTGGTCATCATACCAAGCTGTATCATATTTCTGGCTGTGCAGTGCTGTGTAGATACATTTACTTATCTGTACTGATCCTGAGTTACATCCTGTATTATCCTCCAGAGCTGACTCACTATTCTGCTGGTGCAGTCCCCTGTGTACATACATTTACTTATCCTGTACTGATCCTGAGTTACATCCTGTATTATCTCCAGAGCTGCGCTCACGATTCTGCTGGTGCAGTCATTTACATAAATTACTAATCCTGTACTGATCCTGAGTTACATCCGGTATTATCCTCCAGAGCTGCGCTCACTTATTCTGTGGTGCAGTCACTTTACTATTATTACTTATCCCGTACTGATCCGGAGTTACATCCTGTATTTTTCCCCAGAGCTGCGATCACTATTCTGCTGGTGCAGTCACTTTACAAAAAATTTACTTATCCTGTACTGATCCTGAGTTACATCCGGTATTATCCTCCAGAGCTGCACTCACTATTCTGCTGGTGCAGTCACTGTACATACATTACTTATCCTGTACTGATCCTGAGTTACATCCTGTATTATCCTCCAGAGCTGCGCTCACTATTCTGCTGGTGCAGTCACTTTACATACATTACTTATCCTGTACTGATCCTGAGTTACATCCTGTATTATCCTCCAGAGCTGCGCTCACTATTCTGCTGGTGCAGTCACTGTACATACATTACTTATCCTGTACTGATCCTGAGTTACATCCTGTATTATCCTACAGAGCTGCGCTCACTATTCTGCTGGTGCAGTCACTGTGTACATACATTACTTATCCCATACTGATCCTGAGTTACATCCTGTATTATACTCCAGGGCTGCACTCACTATTCTGCTCCTGCAGTCACTGTGTACATACATTACTTACCCTGTACTGATCCTGAGTTACATCCTGTATTATCCTGCAGAGCTGGGCTCACTATTCTGCTGGTGCAGTCACTGTACATACATTACTTATCCTATACTGATCATGAGTTACATCCTGTATTATACTCCAGAGCTGCACTCACTATTCTGCTGGTGCAGTCACTGTACATACATTACTTATCCTGTACTGATCCTGTTACATCCTGTATCATCCTCCAGAGCTGCGCTCACTATTCTGCTGGTGCAGTCACTGTACATACATTACTTATCCTGTACTGATCCTGAGTTACATCCTGTATTATTCTCCAGAGCTGCGCTCACTATTCTGCTGGTGCAGTCACTGTACATACATTACTTATCCTGTACTGATCTGAGTTACATCCTGTATTATCCTCCAGAGCTGCACTCACTATTCTGCTGGTGCAGTCACTGTACATACATTACTTATCCTGTACTGATCCTGAGTTACATCCTGTATTATCCTCCAGAGCTGCGCTCACTATTCTGCTGGTGCAGTCACTGTACATACATTACTTATCCTGTACTGATCCTGAGTTACATCCTGTATTATCCTCCAGAGCTGCGCTCACTATTCTGCTGGTGCATTCACTGTACATACATTACTTATCCTGTGTTTTGCATATTTGGAGACACCGTGTTACCTGATAAATCCCATGTCCTCACAGCTCAGTGTCGCCACTTCTGCGTTGGCTGAAGAAGAGCAGACCAGCCGCCATGTCTGATCGCGCTCATCATACACGGTCAGCCGATGATCTGGAGAGTTCACCTGGACTGAAGCAGTAAATGAGAGCAGTCACCTTGACGAGACAATGCATTGGGTGGAATCATACCTGGAATATATATCTTATACTGGAGGACACCAGATTCTTTCCATGGAATTTTTGGACCGAGGAGGAGGTGACTTACCTGCGTAGAGATAGGAGTTGTCAGTCCTCAGTACATACGTCACTGTGAAGACAGAACACAGCAGGTGAGGACCCCCTGCGGGGAGGATGGTTATACTATAACCCAGTGATTGTTACTCAGGAGGTTCCCACATTAATCATATTTTGGAATGTTCCCGGTCTCCAAAAGTGAATAAACCCAAATAACCTTCAGTTAATAAATTATAGCGCCCAAAGTCAAGGATAGGACTAGGGTCACACAAGTCCCCAGACCCCCGAGTTCTGCATAGGGGTCTTTTATGGACCCGTCCAGAACCTAAAGTTGACCCTTAAATCTATGGATTCTATAGACAGTAAACATTGTACTAAGCCAGACCTGGGCAAAGTACGGCACCCGGGCCGCATCCGGCCCTCCAGCTCGTCGGATGCGGCCCGCGGCGTACGCTGCCCAGGTCTGCTAATAGTAGTGCTGACAGCCCGCCGCGGCTGGGTATTGCTGAGCGGCCGCCGCGGGCCGTCCGCGCTACTATTAATGGGGAATTAGGCAGCGACGCGATGAACTCCGCTCACCGCGCCGCTGCCTCTCCTGGGCGCACACAGTAATAACTCTGTGCGGGCCCAGGAGCTGACGGAGGAGCGTCCCGGCGCTGGCGGCATGACGTCATCACGCCCACCAGCCCGGGAAACTCCTCGGATAGAAGATGAGCGCGCTCGGCCAGGGTGAGTATCAGTGTTTGTTATTTTTAATTTTGGTCATAAAGCTATATACCTGCCTGTGAGAAGCCCTAACTAGCTATATACCTGCTTGTGGGAAGCAGCTATATACCTGCTTGTGGGAAGCAGCTATATACCTGCCTGTGGGAAGCCCTAACTAGCTATATACCTGCCTGTGGGAAGCCCTATCTATATACCTGCTTGTGGGAAGCCCTATCTATATACCTGCTTGTGGGAAGCCCTAGCTAGCTATATACCTGCCTGTGGGAAGCCCTAACTAGCTATATACCTGCCTGTGGGAAGCAGCTATATACCTGCTTGTGGGAAGCCCTAACTAGCTATATACCTGCCTGTGGGAAGCCCTAACTAGCTATATACCTGCCTGTGGGAAGCAGCTATATACCTGCTTGTGGGAAGCCCTAACTAGCTATATACCTGCCTGTGGGAAGCCCTATCTATATACCTGCCTGTGGGAAGCCCTATCCAGCTATATACCTGCCTGTGGGAAGCCCTATCCAGCTATATACCTGCCTGTGGGAAGCAGCTATATACCTGCTTGTGGGAAGCCCTAACTAGCTATATACCTGCCTGTGGGAAGCCCTAGCTATATACCTGCCTGTGGGAAGCAGCTATATACCTGCTTGTGGGAAGCCCTAACTAGCTATATACCTGCCTGTGGGAAGCCCTATCTATATACCTGCCTGTGGGAAGCCCTATCCAGCTATATACCTGCCTGTGGGAAGCCCTATCCAGCTATATACCTGCCTGTGGGAAGCCCTATCCAGCTATATACCTGCCTGTGGGAAGCCCTATCCAGCTATATACCTGCCTGTGGGAAGCCCTATCCAGCTATATACCTGCCTGTGGGAAGCCCTATCCAGCTATATACCTGCCTGTGGGAAGCAGCTATATACCTGCTTGTGGGAAGCCCTAACTAGCTATATACCTGCCTGTGCGAAGCCCTAACTAGCTATATACCTGCCTGTGGGAAGCAGCTATATACCTGCTTGTGGGAAGCCCTAACTAGCTATATACCTGCCTGTGGGAAGCCCTATCCAGCTATATACCTGCCTGTGGGAAGCCCTATCCAGCTATATACCTGCCTGTGGGAAGCCCTATCCAGCTATATACCTGCCTGTGGGAAGCCCTATCAAGCTAGCTACCTGCCTGTGGGAAGCCCTATCCAGTTATATACCTGCCTGTGGGAAGCCCTATCCAGCTATATACCTGCCTGTGGGAAGCCCTATCCAGCTATATACCTGCCTGTGGGAAGCCCTATCTAGCTATATACCTGCCTGTGGGAAGCCCTATCTAGCTATATACCTGCCTGTGGGAAGCCCTATCTCTATACCTGCTTGTGGGAAGACCTAACTAGCTATATTCCTGCCTGAGGGGAGCTGTACCTATCTATATTCCTGCCTGAGGGGAGCTGTACCTATCTATATTCCTGCCTGAAGGGAGCTGTACCTATCTATATACCTGCCTGAGGGGAGCTGTACCTATCTATATTCCTGCCTGAAGGGAGCTGTACCTATCTATATACCTGCCTGAAGGGAGCTGTACCTATCTATATTCCTGCCTCAGGGGAGCTGTAACTATCTATATACCTGCCTGAGGGGATCTCTAACTATCTAAATTCCTGCCTGAGGGGAGCTGTACCTATCTATATTCCTGCCTGAGGGAGCTGTACCTATCTATATTCCTGCCTGAGGGGAGCTGTACCCATCTATATACCTGCCTGCGGGTACCTATATCTATATACTTGACTGACTGAGGGGAGCTGTATATACCTGCCAGACTGAGGGGACATACATCTACATACCTACCTTACTGAGGAGAGCTGTATATACCTGCCTTATTGTGTACCATGAGTAAGGCAGTTATATAGATGCATCCCCCATTAAGTTTCCACAAAAATAATCCTCCAAAAAACGATTTTTTTCCCCGTTCACCCTATGTTTTTATTAGTCTGGCCCTCCAAAAGCATCGCACTTTCTCATGCGGCCCCATGGGAAAATTAATTGCCCACCCCTGTACTAAGCCCTACTAGAAGCCTCTTACCTACAGCCCAGATTGTGACCCCGATTCCAGCCAACGAGATGAAAATACAGATGGTCAATCCTAAAATCCTCATTGGGGTCCAGTGACAGCGTTTACCCACTGCAACCAGAAGGAGCAAGAAAATGTGAGAAACCAAACAGAATGTGACGCACAAGTGTCCTCTGATGAATGGTGGTTATGTAAGGCTAGGTTCACACGGCTTAACTGCGGGACGTAATGACGCCATGTGGCCGGGGGCGGGGCGGGAGCGGGGGGCCGGCACATCGCCGGCCCATAGATAATCAATACTATCGGCGCTTGTACGCCGCAAGAAAGGGACATGTCAATTATATACCCATCCGGCGGAATCTCCAAGCAGGGAGAGGAGACGTAATCCATAGTTCTCTCTGAGAACTGTGGATTACCGTAATGAATGGGCCGTTTTCAGCCCGTAATTTGCGCACTCCGGCGTGTAATTATGGACCGAAATATGGCCCATTTTAAGCCGTGTGAACATAGCCTAAGAGGGGCTTTAGCTGTATGGGGAGAGATTCAGCAGGGTTTGTAATTTATTCATTTAAATCTTTGCTAGTTCTGGGCTAAGAGGTTTTATCAGTGACTGACAACATATCTATCTGCACATTCATAGAAGGAAAGCTGTCAGTCACTGATAACTCCACCCACTTGACTTCTTAACCCAAAATAAGCAGCTATCTCTGCATGCACAAGCATATAAGTAAAGCTGTTAATTACTGGCCCCACCCATTGGAGTCTTTAACCCAGAATAAGCAACAATGTCTGTATGCATGTTCATACAAGGAAGGCTGTCAATCACTGATAAGACTGCCCACTTGACTCCTTAACCCAGAATAAGCAGCTATCTCTCTATGCACACTTATACAAGGAAGGCTGGCAATCTGATAACTCCTCCTACTGGACTCCTTAATCCAGAATGAGCAGCTATCTCTGTATGCAACAGGCTGGCAATCTGATAACTCCTCCTACTGGACTCCTTAATCCAGAATGAGCAGCTATCTCTGTATGCATAATCAAGAAAAGGCTGGCAATTAATGATAACTCCGCCTACTGGACTCCTCAACCCAGAATAAGCACGGATTTAAATGAATAAAATCCAGGTTCTACAGAATTTTTCCCCAAACAACAATGTATCGATCTGCTCATCTCTTTCCGCTCTATAACATGACATTGGATAGTCAGAGAGCACGCTGAATGTGACAGGTTCCCTTTACAGGTGTTTGCAAAATCCTAACTTTTTAGAAGAGGTCTTTTGATGAATAGGTTGATCGATAGGTTTCCCTCTGCTGGGGTCCCCATCAATCAGCTGTAATCTGTGTTCATATCTAGTAAGTACACATTTTCCCTGCAGTGCCCCTCCAGGTGACATTAGGTATTACACCGTGCCTATTCATATCAATGGGTTGTCTGAGTAATGCAGGACAGGACGGGTCCTCCAGGGCAAGGGACACTCTTAGCAATCACTCTCCAGTCTGCTCCAAAGATGGGGATCCTCCTAGAATACTCCTCTCTCCTAACTTAGAATTTTATCAAAAAGTTGTTTAACATGGGATTAACTGGAGAAGCCCTTTAAGTGATCAAACTGGAAAGATCCAGACAGAATGATGGGGACGATGGTGATGTTCGCTGCTAATGGACTTGTCCATGCTCTTCTTATTGAGGATAAGGGTCTTGTTAGTTGCTAAAGGACTAGTCAATGTTCTTCTCATTTTGGATAAGGGTGTTGTTAGTTGCTAAAGGACTAGTCAGCACTCTTCTTATTGAGGATAAGGGTCTTGTTAGTTGCTAAAGGACGAGTTAATGCTCTTCTTATTGAGGATAACGGTCTTGTTAATTGCTAAAGGACTAGTCAATGCTCTTCTTATTGAGGATAAGGGTGTTGTTAGTTGCTAAAGGACTAGTCAGTGCTCTTCTCATTTTGGATAAGGGTGTTGTTAGTTGCTAAAGGACTAGTCAATGCTCTTCTTATTGAGGATAAGGGTGTTGTTAGTTGCTAAAGGATTAGTCAATGCTCTTCTTATTGGGGATAAGAGTGTTGTTAGTTGTTAAAGTACTAGTCAATGCTCTTTTTAATGAGGATAAGGGTGTTGTTAGTTGTTAAAGGACTAGTCAGTGCTCTTCTTATTGAGGAAAAGGGTGTTATTTGCTAATGGACTAGTTAATGCTCTTCTTATTGAGGAAAAGGGTGTTGTTATTGTTAAAGGCTAGTCAATGCTCTTCTTAATGAGGATAAAGGTGTTGTTAGTTGTAATGGACATCAATGCTCTTCTTATTGAGGATAAGGGTGTTGTTAGTTGCTAAAGGACTAGTCAATGCTCTTCTTATATAGGAAAAATCTGAAGATAGTAGCTAAATTACTAGTAATTGCTCTTCTTATTGAGGCTAAGGGTGTCGTGTGTTGCTAAAGGACTAGTCAATGCTCGTCTTATTGAGGATAAGGGGTGTTGTTAGTTTTTAAAAAGGACTTAGTCACTGCTCTTCTTATTTAGGATAAGGGTGTTAGCTGCCAAAGGGACTAGTCAATGCTCCTATTTGGATAAGGGTGTTGTTATTTGTTAAAGGGACTAGTCAATGCTCTTCTTATTGGGGATAATGGTGTTGTTTTTGTTAAAGGACTAGTCAATGCTCTTTCTATTGAGGATAATGGTGTTGTTAGTTGTTAAAGGACTATCAATGCCTTCTTATTGAGGATAATGGGTTTTAGTTGCTAATTACTAGTCAGTGCTCTTCTTATTGAGGATAAGGGGTCGTTAGTTGCTTAAGGACTAGCCCCCAAATTGCTCTTCTTATTTAGGTAAGGGTGTTAGCTGCTGAAGGACAGTCAATGCTCCTATTTTGGAATAAGGGTGTTGTTATTGTTAAAGGACTAGTCAATGCTCTTCTTATTGAGGATAAGGTGTTGTTAGTTGTTAAAGACTAGTCAATGCTCTTCTATTGAGGATAAGGGGTGTTTTAGCTGATAAAAGGACTATTCACTGCTCTTCTTAAAATGAGGAAAATTTTGTTGTTAAAAGGCCCTTTTAATGCTCTTCTTATTGAGGATAATAGTGTTGCTCGCTGCTAAAGGACTAGTCAGTGCTCTTCTTATTGAGGATAAGGGTGTTGTTAGTTGATAAAGGACTAGTCAATGCTCTTCTTATTGAGGATAAGGGTGTTATTAGTTGCTAAAGGACTAGTTAATGCTCTTCTTATTGAGGATAAGGGTGTTGTTAGTTGCTAAAGGACTAGTTAATGCTCTTCTTATTGGGGATAAGAGTGTTGTTAGTTGTTAAAGGACTAGTCAATGCTCTTCTTATTGAGGATAAGGGTGTTGTTAGTTGTTAAAGGACTAGTCAGTGCTCTTCTTATTGAGGAAAAGGGTGTTATTTGCTAATGGACTAGTTAATGCTCTTCTTATTGAGGAAAAGGGTGTTGTTAGTTGTTAAAGGACTAGTCAATGCTCTTCTTAATGAGGATAAAGGTGTTGTTAGTTGTTAATGGACTAGTCAATGCTCTTCTTATTGAGGATAAGGGTGTTGTTAGTTGCTAAAGGACTAGTCAATGCTCTTCTTATTGAGGATAATGGTGTTGTTAGTTGCTAAATTACTAGTCAGTGCTCTTCTTATTGAGGATAAGGGTGTCGTTTGTTGCTAAAGGACTAGTCAATGCTCTTCTTATTGAGGATAAGGGTGTTGTTAGTTGTTAAAGGACTAGTCACTGCTCTTCTTATTTAGGATAAGGGTGTTAGCTGCCGAAGGACTAGTCAATGCTCCTATTTTGGATAAGGGTGTTGTTAGTTGTTAAAGGACTAGTCAATGCTCTTCTTATTGAGGATAATGGTGTTGTTAGTTGTTAAAGGACTAGTCAATGCTCTTCTTATTGAGGATAATGGTGTTGTTAGTTGTTAAAGGACTAGTCAATGCTCTTCTTATTGAGGATAATGGTGTTGTTAGTTGCTAAATTACTAGTCAGTGCTCTTCTTATTGAGGATAAGGGTGTCGTTGGTTGCGAAAGGACTAGTCAATGCTCTTCTTATTTAGGATAAGGGTGTTAGCTGCTAAAGGACTAGTCAATGCTCTTCTCATTTTGGATAAGGGTGTTGTTAGTTGTTAAAGGACTAGTTAATGCTCTTCTTATTGAGGATAAGGGTGTTGTTAGTTGCTAAAGGAGTAGTCAATGCTCTTCTTATTGAGGATAAGGGTGTTTTTAGCTGATAAAAGGACTAGTCACTGCTCTTCTTAATGAGGATAATGGTGTTGTTAAAGGACTAGTTAATGCTCTTCTTATTGAGGATAATAGTGTTGCTCGCTGCTAAAGGACTAGTCAGTGCTCTTCTTATTGAGGATAAGGGTGGTGTTAGTTGATAAAGGACTAGTCAGCGCTCTGCTTATTGAGGATAAGGGTGTTGTTAGTTGCTAAAGGACTAGTCAATGCTCTTCGTATTGAGGATAAGGGTGTCGTTTGTTGCTAAAGGACTAGTCACTGCTCTTCTTATTTAGGATAAGGGTGTTGTTAGTTGCTAAAGGACTAGTCAATGCTCTTCTTATTGAGGATAAGGGTGTTGTTAGTTGCTAAAGGACTAGTCAGCGCTCTGCTTATTGAGGATAAGGGTGTTGTTAGTTGCTAAAGGACTAGTCAATGCTCTTCTTATTGAGGATAAGGGTGTTGTTAGTTGTTAAAGGACTAGTCAATGCTCTTCATATTGAGGATAAGGGTGTTGTTAACTGATAAAAGGACTAGTCACTGCTCTTCTTAATGAGGATAATGGTGTTGTTAAAGGACTAGTTAATGCTCTTCTTATTGAGGATAATAGTGTTGCTCGCTGCTAAAGGACTAGTCAGTGCTCTTATTCTTTAGGATAAGGGTGTTGTTAGTTGCTAAAGAACTAGTCAATGCTCTTCTTATTGAGGATAAGGGTGTTGTTAGTTGTTAAAGGACTAGTCAATGCTCATCTTATTAAGGATAAGGGTGTTATTAGCTGCTAAAGGACTAGTCAATGCTCTTCTTCTTGAGGATAATGGTGTTGTTAGTTGCTAAATTACTAGTCACTGCTCTTCTTATTGAGGATGAGGATGATGTTAGCTGCTGATGGACTCATTGATGATCTCCGAGTTGCTATCGTCAGCCTGTTTTTTTTAGGCTCAGTACCACTCTCACTGCAATGACCATAGGTGCTGTTAATAGCAGCCTGTAGGACATGAATGGGACATAGATCATGTGTTACTCCTCAATTTGCAGGGCAGTAGTACGGAATTTTATAATAACTGTTGCACCCAACTAGCTGTAAAACATTAATAATAAAATAATAAGACATAGAGCGACATGTCAGAAAAGAGGCACCGCCATGTCCGTGTTAAGGTGCACTAAATGAGTGTACAGTGCACCTGAATGAATGAACCTGTCAAAAATCTGGCATCTGATCTACCTTGCATAGTATAAATTGATGCGCCTAATCTAGGTGCATAGCAAAATGTAGGCGCATAGCTACTTTACGAGCATTCAATGTGTCGTGCCTGCCGTACAATGCACCTAGTTTTGGTATATTACAGTTCATTTACATAGAGAATAGGATGTCAACAGTTTTTTTTTGCACAAAATGCACCAAAAAAAATGGAGCAGTTGTATTGGGACATGTCGTTTGTAATCTTCACAGCATGCTGTAAAGCAAACTGTTTTTCTTGGGAGTACAGTGCATGCTGCTGGCATCTAGTGGACAATATGATAACTACAAAATTTTAAAAAGTTTCAGGAAAAACCCCAAACCCTAAAGATGCACCATGAACTCACCGTCCTTTTGTACCATTTCTGAGGTCAGTTACGATCACAAGAACGTACAGTCTGTCCCTCTGGATGTCCGGGCAGCCTGCAAGCGAGAGGCGAGTCAGCAGTGCGATGGCCGTCCACCTGCAGAGCATCTATCAAAGACTCTTTGTCTTCTGTGCGGCCGAAATTAATGACATAGTCCTGCGATTATTCATCCTCCAGACAGAAATTAAACGCAAGAGGCCGGGACACAGCTCATTTACAGCAGACAAAGGAGCAACTTTTCTTTTGGGGATTATGGATTTTGGGAAGCGATCGCAGCAGAAGATTTTGCCTCTCGGCTGCTTTATCTGTGATATTCAGATACAGGAACCTTATTTGCCGAGGGCACCAGCACCTACATGATTGTATGAATGCTACAGTAACGACAGGAGGATGTTCCCAGCTTTACCTATAGGAGGATGGTGCAAGAGAATGACCAGAAGACTGTGGGGTGGGGTGAGAATAGCCGGGGTGACGACAAGCTCCCTAATATACCTCTATTACCTTAAAGGGGTTATCTCACCATGCAGTTTCACAGTCAGTCACAGGCAGTTTTTCTTTCACTCTGCCTTTGTCAGGCTATGGGTGGTTCTATAGCAGTGATTAGACTATTAGGTCTTCTAAAACTATCTGATACATTACAAAGATGTAAGTGCAGGAGATGTCATCTTTAGATAACAAAGGAGTGAAAGCAACTGCTTATCTATAATCAAAAGCTAATCTTGTTAGAGATAATAAGGGTGTGTTCACATGGAAAGACCAAATACCGATCAGATTTTTCGACCGGCATTTTGTCTTTTTTTTGTTACATAGGGGAACGGCTTTTGTTTGCGGTTTGCGGATTCAGCTGTCTCCCTTCACACTGATCTGTTCATGTTCTACCTGAAAAACGGGCGGAAGAGTGAACATGTTCTAAGTTTTTAGGAACGCCGGCGGTGTCAAAAACCATCTGGTGGATAATCCATGCAGTGTGGACCGTTGCACATGTTTTCTATTAAAATCAATGCAAAAGGTTGACAGTCAGTTTATAGACGGTTTTCAAATTCGAAAACCGTCTATAAAACCAACTAAAAACCATTGCTGTGGGGACCAGCCCTAAGTCTTCTCCGAGAGTGAGCTTCCTCCATGGTGACTCCATTTCCTGCTCTCTGTCTAATCAGGGAGATTATGGACGTAACCAGAGAAACCTGTATGGACTCAGAGCAGATAAAATCTCTCTTATCTCCTGATTAAGGTAAACTCAAAAGGCTAATGTATTTGGAAAAAGCCTTCAATTACCTGTCCCTACATGTTGAAAGCTAATCTGTGTAGTGAGAACACCCCTTTAACAAGAGGTAGTGGTATCACTCTCATTGCAATGACCATAGGTAGCACATTAACGAGACATAGATCATGTGTTACTCCTCAATTTTCAGGGCAGCAGTAGGGAATTTCACAATAACTGTTGCACCCAACCTGAAGGTCTGGTGGCTGAAAGCTGGGGCGCCATCATCAGGGCAGTATTGGCAGTAATCCCATCAGGGGCCCTGATCAAACTTAAAAAGAAAGGGGCCCAAAGACATGGTGCAAAATTGGGACTGGCAATGGCTGGGGGCCCAGATGCTATGTATGTAAGGAGCTCTAATTTCACCTGTAGCTGCCCTGCCTGAAGGTGGCTGAGGGTCCTTCTTGTCCCCATAGAGCAGGGGCCCCGCTCCATGTTCTGTCTCTGTTTCTCTGGAGCCTGAGGCTACACTGTTGCTGACAATCGCTCCGTCTATGGCACCAAGATGACCACATAGTATCTGTTCTCTGTTTCTATGTAACTTCTTATTCTAGACATTGTATCGTTTTGTATCAATCTTCTTACCTTACTGGATCTCTGCCTCCTGTTCCCCCTCAGATCTCAGGCGAGGAGGTCGGGGGTCCAAGGAGATCATTCCACTGGAAAGAAAGAGAAGCTTCAATGGCCGAAGAGAAGGGGGACGTGACCGTCCGAAAGGGGAGAACAGGTGGGCAGGGGACAAGGGGAGAAGAAGAGAAGAGAAGAAAGAAGATCTTGAACTTGGAGGAAGAGACAATCGGGGAAAGGAGACAGAAGAGTAAGTTTGTGTCCTGGAGGGATCAGGTGAGGCAGGTATGCAGAGTATGGAGGGGGGGGGGGAGGCAGGACGAGGGGAGGGGAGAGCACACGTCTGACAACACCTTGATCCCATCCCCCGCACACACTAAGAGGGGATCACTTCCCGGTTATCAGTTATCACAAGAGACTAAGATTCCGCAGATCCCAATGTTCACCCACCTGTCCCAGCATGCAGCAAGTAAATCCTACCCTATCCACCCCAATAAGGAGAACTCCTGACCCTTCCACCCCAGCATGGGGAACCCTACTCTCTCCACCCCAGCATGCAGCCTAGAATCCTACCCCATGCACCCCAGCATGGGGAACTCTACCCCCAACACCCCAGCATAGGGAACCCTACTCTCTACACCCCAGCATGGGGATCCCGACCTCTCTACCCCCGCATGGGGAAACCGCCCCCTCTACCCCAGCATGCAGCAAAGGAAGTCCTATGCCCTGTACCCCTCCAGAGGGACTCCGGCTCCATCTACCGCAGCATGCAGCAAGGAAATCATACCCTACCACCCCCATGTAAACCCTACTCTCTCCACCCCAGCATGGGGAACCTTACTCCATCCACCCCAGCATGCAGCTTAGAGAATCCTACCCCCACAACCCAAGCATGCTGCAAGGAAAGCATAACCCCACCACCCAAGCCTGGGGAACCCTGTCTCCCCCCCGCTGCAGCCAGAGAACCCTACCCCCCATCTAACCCAGCATAAGGAATCCTATTCCATCCACCCCAGCATGCAGCATAGGAAGACCTACCACATCTACCCCAACATGCATCTTAGAGAATCCTACCCCATCTACCCCGGCATGCATTATAGGGAATCATACCCCATGCTCCCCAGCATAGGGAATCCCACCCACCCCACCCCATTTGCCCCATGATGCACCTTCTAACCAGTTCAGCAGAAATTAACTGTACATGGGTCAATGCCCACATTCCCACCCCTCTTATTGTAATGCATGCTGGGACTTGTAGTACCAAGTACCAGTGGTCTATGGCAGGTTATGTTGCCTATGACTGCCCAATGATAGGAGGTGAGGTGTGGATTGCAGTACAATATACAATGTGGCAGTGCATTCTGGGAGTTGTAGTAAAAATTTGGGTTTTTGGCAGGTTTTTTTCCGTGACACCCCGTGAAGAAGTGAAATAGGACTGGAGTACAAATGTAATTGGGAGGGGAGCTGGGACTTTAGTACAATATTAAAATTGGGGGCAAAGGGGGTGCTGATTTCCAACACGTTTGGGGAAAGGCCTGTTTTTTGCACATGAGTTTGCTTGCACTTGTAGTTTCCCCCTACCCGGGGGACAAGCTCTTTCTGAAGCTGGGACAATAGTTTATTGTAGGGGATGGAGATACCTTTCAGTAAGAACAGATCGGAGATTCCCCCTTGCGTTTGGGAAATGGAACACACAATGGGATTAGTTAGACTCCGGCTCTGCTCATACACTCAGGTTTCACAGGCCGGAGCCAGACAATCAATGGAGGCCTGTATTTACTGACCACTATATACTGACACAGTCACAGACTTTCAGGACAATAGCAGAATGGTAATAAAACCTTAATAATCTAATTATAATGTAGATGGAGACAAATGAGAGGCAGCTGCGAGCTCCACCTGGTGGCAGGAGGTGATATTGCACTGGGAAGGTATCAGGCTCAGGTTAGACCAGAGGATCTCCCTGAGAACCTTAGTGCAGTGGTCTGCAAAGGGCAGCTCTCCACTTTTGGGGAAAATACAACCCCCCATCCCACTGATATAATTAATAAAATTCATGAGGGGGTTAAATTCCCCCCAAACTGGGAGCCCCACTTGCAGACCACTGCAGGGATCAAACAGGGGTGTAACCTGAATTCATAGGGCCCCATAGGAAAATGACCCCAACACCTAATGATGGGAAACTCAAGCAGCAGAAGAGGGAGCAAGAATTCAAGCTATTACTATAGTGCGGTATATTAGAGAGCCCACAGAGTAATGGTAAGTAGTGGAAAACCCCTTTATCTGCAAAATAGTACAAGGTTCTTGCACCTCAGCCGACCCCCTAATGCTTTGGGCCCCGTGGCTGCTACTGCTATGAATCCAATGAAAGGGCCCCACCTATGGGCACCATCAGGGCAGTAACGGCAGTACTCCTGCCAGGGGCCCTGATTGAAAGGGGAACCCACTGAAGTGGTGCAACATAGGAAGTGATAATGGGCTAATCTATGATAAAAAATCCACTTATTGTGATTGGTTGTAGGGTCGACCCTCAGAAGAAGTGTATCTAGAGGGTCCAAGATCCCCCAATAAGACTCTGTTCCAGGTGACACTTCCCTTACCCTTTAGAAAAGCAGAAATGCAAAAACCATTCCTCCAGTTTGGCTGGACTGCGCCCCATACAGTGCACACTAAAACTAAACCTTCAGCAGTGAAAGACTGAAGTAAGCTGCAGTTTGCACTTAAAGGCAATGTATACTTAAAGGGGTTGTCTCACTACAGGGATTGCGCCCTTTTTTGTTTAAAGAACTTCAAAAACAAGCACTTTGCAATATATTTTCCATTCGTGTCCTACCCATTCCAATATCCCTCTTTATGGGCGCTCGCTCCTCAGGTCGCATAGGTACAGATCTTTCCATCTCTCCTGAAAGCTGTCAGCACTGGTTGCTATACTACAGCCCTTTTAAAACCTCCTGAAAGGCTGCCACCCCCGGTTTGCTATAGCTACAGACCTGTTCGATCTCTCCTGATGGTGCCAGCACTGCTTGCATAGCACAACCTGTTCCTCTCCCCTATAGCTGTTAGGGGGCTTTTTGAATAGCACAACCTGTTCAGCGTCTCCAAATAGGCTGCCACACTGGTGCATAGCACAGACCGGGCCCCAAACTGCAGCCTAGTGAAGCCATAAACACACCCCTAAATTTAAAAATGAAACCAAAAAAAATGGGACTGGGGTAAAGGGGAATTAATTTATGGACAACCCTTTTAACATCTCTCAGATAGTATAGCGCCTTTGTAAGCACCGTCATAGCATCTTTGTGTCCAGCCCTAGAGAACAGGTGACTGATGTGGCTGCTGTAGTCACATCCATTTAGTTCCGGCTACAAGGCTTTCATCATGAGGAAAAAAAAACAGCAGCATGAAGACTGAGGTTTGGAGGGAAGAAGATAAAGCACAGCAAAGGATTCTGGGGCTTGTAGTTGTACAAGGCAAAAAGAAACAGCTTTTAACAAGGAAATGCTGCAGCTCGGCTGCAGAGAGGGAAGGCAACAGACAGCACAGGAAGCAACACAAGGAAAGGGATGAAGACGTCAGCAAAATAGTTTAGACTTTTTTGTGGAGCAGAGGGACTTTCAGAAAAAACAATTTCAACACTGCAACTTGTAATTCTTCCCTAAATAATGTAGTCATGAATAAAAGCCAAATCCCAGCACCCTTACATCCTGTATTATACTCCGGAGCTGCGCTCACTATTCTGCTTTGCAATCACTGGACATACATTTCTTACCTGTACGACCAGTTTTCATCCGTATTATCCCCAAGCTGCGCTCACTATTCTCTGGTGCAGCACGTTACATACTTTCTTACCTGTACTTACCGAGTTACATCCTGTATTTCCTCCAGAGTTGCGCTCCCCTATTCTCTGGTGCATCACTGTACAAAAATTACTTTTCCTGTACTGATCCAGTTACACCCGTATTTTCCCCAAGCTGCACCACTATTCTGCGGTGCAGTCACTGTGTCAACATTCTTATCCTGTACTATCTTGAGTTACTCCTGTATTACTCCGAGTGCACCCTATTCTCGGGGCAGACACTGTACAACATTTCTTACCGTACTGATCCTGAGTTAAAATCCTTATTAAAACCTCCAGAGCTGTGCTCACTATTCTGCTGGTGCATCACTGTACAACATTTCTTATCCGTACTGATCCGACTACATCCTGTATTTTCCTCCAAGCGCACTCACTATTCTGCGGTCATCACTGTTGATACTACTTATCCTTACTGATCCGAGTACATCCTGTATTATCCCCCAAGCTGCACTCACTTTCTGCGGGGCAGTCACTGTACATACATTACTTATCCCTCTTCTAAC